>OOFE01022809.1:0-12506 GCA_900323365.1 Monocentris japonica | reverse complement strand
TCAACAGGTAAGATGCACAGATACCCAGATAGAAATAACTATGGGCTGTAGAAGGATGCTCGAGCCTGCAAATGTCACAATTTTTGCAAGTCCCTAAAGGAATGTCATCGAAAAATTCTAGTGATATCACAGGAAATACAAATATTACAAGATAGTGCGAGAAGGCCACTATAAACTAGTGTTAGTCCCCATAGCAATATGATAGAAATGTTGTAGTGCCAGTCTACCATATAATATAAAACACTGTGAGGCCCTATAGGAATATTATAGTGTTTTTTCATCAAGGTTTTATCCCCAAAACAAGAAAGAAATCACCTCACCTGTTAACATGCTGTCAGTCATGATACAGATGGTACGTAGAATTCAATGCGGTTTAAGACATTTTTGTTTTAGGGTAAACCAATGAAAATGTTCATGTTATTGTATAGGCCTATTCATCCACCATATTATGTTTTTCATATTTCTGTAGACCTAGGTAACCATTCATACTGCACTTCACTTCTGTAGCTCATGTAGAAAGAGTTACTAAGGGCTTTACAGATGACAAAAAGAACAGCCAGTCACATAAATGATAAAAATGCCAGACATGAACTCAAAACAGGGTTAAAGTAGAATAAAACAGGAATATTTCATGAGGATAAATAATAAAGATTGTTTGTTTAAGAAAAAAACTTTGACAAAGATGATACTTTGCTAGCCTAAGCTTCTCAGGCTATAACAGTGGTTTTCAACTGCAGAGTACTGCTGGTTTTCTATTCTGCCTGGTAGTTTTCATTCTAGCTGTCTAGTCTGGGTCTGTTTAGACAGGCAGTTAACTATCTGGCAGAGAGAGAACCAGCGGTGGAGTTGAGAACCGCTGGGCTACAACACTGTTTTCATTCCTGTCAGTTATGCTCAGAATCAGAACTCAGAATCAAAACGTGATCCTTTTGTTGTACCCCGTTACAGAGGAGAGCGACGAGGGGTCACCAGATCTGCTGGAGGAGGATCCTGATCAAATCCAGGGCAACCTAGAAATCGGCGAGTGCTGCACTGCTGCTGTTGAAGACTCTCGTGCTGAAAAGAAACCTCGACTTTGTTCTGCTCCTGAGCCCTATCACGCCCAGGGCCTAATGTACCAAGTACCAGACTGCCAGCCAGCCCATCAAGATGCCTTAGAGGAAACAGCAGTTGCCAGTCAGCGCCCTGAGCGTGATGTGAACACTTGCAATGCACCTGAGACGTTCGCAGAGGAGGTTAATCAGTGCCACCGTGAGCCTGAGATGGAGGCAGAGGATGTTGAGTGTGCCAGGGGGAACACTGAAGACGAGAGCATTGAGGATGTGGTGGAAGAGGACCATGATAACCATAGCTGCCTGAAGGAGCCCGAGTTGATTGATTATGAGAGCTGCCAAGAGGAAGAGCTTGACCAGGTTAGCAGCCTTTCATTCACGTATCAGGTTGGATACAGGCTGCAGATGACGTTTTTATTTATTTATTTTTCTATTATATGTGACCGAATTGTTGTGGGGTTTCCGTGTACAGCCAGTGATGGGGTAAAAGATCCAACCTGGAGCCTTAGAGAAAGAGCCCAGACCCAGAAAAACTGGCACTTTTTTCAGTCAAGGTTTTCTAAGTTTTTAAGGCCTCTCCATACTTGGACCCTACTCTTGCAATTAAGCCTTTGGGCTGTGACAGACTTTCCACCAAATCCAATATGGCCACCAAAATAAAAGTAGGTGATGTTAGGGGAGTAGGGAGTTTGTATTATCGTGCACCTTCCTCACCGCCAAAGTCCAATATGGCTGCCAAAATATCACCCAATTGAGGTATATGTACCCAAACAAGTTTATAGAGTTTATTCAGCGAGTTGTTTTGTTGATGTGCACCTCCCTCATATCAGAGTTGGGAGTTTGGAGAATCCACTCAGAAAACCTTGACCTTGACTGGCCCTGTCTATTAGTTGTTGAACATTAAAACATAGTACAACTTCATCAGTCTTAGTTGGGCATTTCGGAAAGCTTGAGACTGGCATACATTCAGAAAGTTTTTTGTGTCTTGCATGTATTTTGATCTGCTGTCAGAGGATCTTAACTTTCTGCTCATCTGCCTAGGCGTGTGAAGCAGAATACCAGGAAGCGGCTGCATCAGTTTGCCCAGATGAGGACATGACCACAGAGCTGTGTGTCCCCTGCATGGAAACTAGACAAGAGGAGGAAGACTTCCAGTGTGCTGTGAACGAGCTGCTCAGCCAAACCCCACACATACATGATGACAAAACCACACAGGAGAGAGAAGACAAAGATGAGGATAGTATTGAGAAGCTCCTGCTCCTCCCAGAAGAAGAAAAGAAAGATGAGGGTGAAGATGAAGAGGAGGAGGAGGAGTGTGTAGACTATCAGCTAATTGCTCAACAACCTGAGATCTGGGCCAAAACAGCTGAAGAAGAAATGAACCTGCCATTTTCACAGCTACCTTCAGTCTACCAGCAGTCACTGAATGAACAGCATGACCAACGTGAGCATGTGATGGACAAAATGACGCTGTTCACTTGGGGTGGTTTTGAAGATGATGATGATGGCGGTCTAGCCTGTCAAGTGATTGAGAAAGATGGCGATGAAGACATCGATTACTTGAACGATCTTTCAGCTGTTACACATGGCCCTCACCTGTCCTGCCTCAGCGAGCAACAAGTGGAACAGAAAGATGAAAACCATTGTACTTTTCATCAAGAGGACGGTGTTCTTCCCAGTGTGGCTGATCAGCTGAAAGAGAAGACGGTCGCTAGTGATGATGTCGCTGCTCGTGTCATCAGTGAAGATCGTGACGATTCAAGTGTGGTGCTCAGCCCTGTCCTGCCCTCTTTCACCCAGCCAGGTGAACAAGAAAAGCATGATAATGGTCATGATGGTTCACCAGATGTCGTCACTGAGGCAGAAGGGTGGATCTCAAGCATTGTATATTGCCCTCCCTTGTCTTCTTGTCTACAAAGTGAACAGAAAGAGGATAAAGATGAAACTGCTCCATCCTTGGATGAAGATAACGTTCCTATGCATGACCCTCACCTGCCATCTTGTGACAGAGATCAACAAAGTGACCATGTGGTAAATAAAGATTATATGGCTGCTGATCCCGATATGGTTGCTTGTGATGGAGAGAACATTAGGCCTGGTTCTCACCTGCTGTCTTCCTACCAAGAACAGCAAAGTGAAAAAATGTCAAATAATGACGCTCTTTCCATGGATCATACAACTGCTGATGGTGACGGCGTTCCTGCTTCTATCTTGGATGAAGATATCAGCCCTCCTATGTATCATCCTCAGTTGTCGTTGTTCGACGAAAACAAGCAGAGGGTAAGTGATGACGACAGCAAGTCTTCTCCTGGTGTCGAAGAGAGCGGGATTTCCAGCATGACGTTGAGCTCTGACTTGTACTCTACTCCGCTGTGCAAAGATGCAGATGATGAATATGATGTGTCAACTCCCTTCACTGATGAAGAGTCGGACCTTTCAGTCATGGACGTTGGCCCCTACCTGCCATCTTGCCACCAACCGCAGCGTTTGGGACCGATGGAGACTCATCACAGCCAATACGCTGATGATGATGTATCTAAACCTGTTATTGATGAAGATGGGAGCATTGGATGTATGGTGTTTGGCCCTTACCCAACACCTCTCTACCAACAGCCCCATAGGGAGTTCACAGGCGAGGCCATTGGTGAGCCATTTGGAGGCAACGATGACGTGCTGGGCCAGGTGATTGAGGACCGATACAACAGAGAGATTGATCAATTTAGTGAGCAGATCACTACCTTAACTGATGAGCTGAACAAGCAGACAGAGGTGAAGGAGAAGAAGGAAGGAGGGAATGTTGATAAGAAAGAGGGAACACAGTCAGAGGAGGACAAAGGAGAGGATTATGAGAAGACAGAGATCAGTATCATGGAGGCGACCATGGACAACAATGAATGGATGACGGATGGTACCTACCAGGTCCTTCCCTGGATGAGCTTTCCTCTCCCATCCTTTGCCCAAAACCACACAAGAACTGACCAGCTCCCGGCAAAAGAACACCAGCGTGACTCAACTATCACCACAGCAGTAACAGATGCTGCTTCTATGGATGCAACCGCTGTGAATATTACTACTTCCACTGAAGACAAACAAACCAGCGTTCTCTCACTTGCAGATGAAAACACAGAAAATAGCAAAAAGGTTGTGGCGGTCCAGCCCATGCCCCAGAACGTCAACGTGACTTTCTGTGTCCACTACCTCACCCACTTCCCAGGACAGACGGTGGCTGTCACAGGGAACCAGCAGGAGCTGGGAAGCTGGAAGGGATTCATCCCGCTGGAGAGGGCCAAGGACGGGTACTGGGCCAGCGTCATTAGCCTGCCTGCAGAGAGCCAGGTGGAGTGGAAGTTCGTGCTGGTGGAGGAGGGCGAGATCTGTCGATGGGAGGAGTGTGACAACCGTTTCCTTGATACTGGCTATGGAGACGACCTGCATGTGCACAAATGGTGGGGGTTCCTGTAAAACAGAGATGCAGAGGTAAGAGGAGAATCGGGTTTGAGAGAAATGCAATTCCGTTTTTCTTTCTCCTTTTTTAAATGTTAAAATGTTCTCTCACTGTCGAGGACAGATATAAAAGCCACTGCTTTTGAAAAGTCATCTTTCGATACTCGACCAGATATCAATAACAGTACAGTAACCTAATGAGACTTTTCTCAGACTGTTGCCCTTCACAAGACCATGATCAGTGAGTGAGTTGATGGACACTTCAGGGCGTGGAAAGATTGCGTTTGGACTGTAAAGAAGCATCACAAGGAATGTCTTCCTTTTTATTGTGCTGTGGCAAGATGTATGATTATGCAATTTGCACCTCTTTTAAAGTGATTTAATGCTTTAAAAATGATTTAAGTCATTTTGATATACAAGTGGAGAATTCATTGTAATCTATGTCCTTATGCTGCTTGAATACTCCCTAAAAACAACCTGTGAGATGAAATGCACATAGTTCACTTTCTACTACAGCAATAATCAAAGCAATAATTGTTCAATACGTTGTATGATTGGTGTAAATCAGGTGTTCTAAATAGTTTTACCACTATACTGTGATAGTTTTAAATTTGGGACTCTGTGCATGCAGTAGTGTCCCGCCATGTTCTATGATAGTGCCTTTTTAGACATGATGTTTCTATTACAGTGTTATCATGCACCTTTACTTTATGAAATGGCTTTGCTGGGTGTCCTTTAGTTTGTCTGGCCTCACGACGTTTCCACTACAAATCTTGTTTTCTTGTTTTCTTACTAATAATTCTTCACTCAGTTAGGTTTTCGGTGCTGTCAGTTTTCTTGTCACGGTAACAGCCCAGTTTTATGTTCTCACTCAGTGTAGATTATACCCACGATGTGTCACTATATATATCAGACTATCTTATGCAATATTGTGATAATGATGATGCTCTTGTTGTTAAGGTGGAGTTGTTTACTAAATAAACTTAATTTTACAAGACTGTTAGTTGGGCAGGTGATTCTTGACCCTTTCATTGATTTCAGTAACAGAAGCTTGAAGAGAAAGGAAGTGTATTCTAGACATATTGAACAATTGATGAACTTGACATAATATTTTTGTTCTGAATGGATATGCAGCATTTTCAAAGGAACTCTTCACTTCAATGTGAGAATTGCATTTGCAGCGAGGGGACATATCAACCCGACGTCATCTATCTTTGTCTAGACTGAAGTTGCTCATTCAGTTTTACCACCATAAACCAGAGATTGTTCACAAAAGTCGCATGGACTCAGAAGTAGCTGTTTTATTGGACAGATTTTTGGTAGCCTGTCATCCTGCCAGGTTCTAATACAAATCTGATTCCAGTTCCTGTAACTTCATCGAACATAATGGACTTGTCTGTGCTCGTTGTTGTTATTTTCCTCCTCTGTGTTCAAACCAGTTTTGAACACATGAAGAAACGTGAATATGAGCATCAGACGTATCAACCCGACGTCATCTGTCTTTGTCTAGACTGACATGCTTGTTCAGTTGTACCACCTGCTTCATTTAGGCATTAATTGCTCCAGTTTACTACGAAGCTTTAACCTTGTTCACTAGTTTTCACTATTTTCTGGAAGTGCAGGTTGCTTGTGAGAGCCTCGTAAAGGATTCATCACCAGCAGATATATCCCATGACCTAAAACGCTCTACAAATACTTCCTCCTCTAACCAAGCGGCTTGCTCTTCCTCATTCCACCCAGTAGATAGAGCTTATAATAATTCAATATCTCTAAAGTACAGAGGATCCAGTCTGTCATGGTCTTATTATTTTCTCAACAATAACTTGTTTGAATTTTGTGCTACTCTTATTCATCTCTTGAATCCATCCACCTTCTTAACTGTAGAATTTCAGTATAATGTATGAAAACTCTCCATCCATGTTAAATTTCAGTAAATCATTTGCGGCTATTGCGACAACAAACAGGCTAATAACACAGACACAGCTCCTAGTCTAGAATCAAAGGGAATATTGGCAAACTCTAAATGCCTAAATGGAGTTTATTTGAGTTTCTGCAACCCAAACCAAAAACCAAGACCACGACCTTCATGTGCGTCCAGCTGGCGCTCAGTGGGCCCATGCAGGGAACGTGTTATTAGCAGGTGTATTTGTATTGGTCGTCAGCTCCACGTGGAAGGTGACTGTATCTGAAAAGTGCTCTTCATCTTCCAGTCCAGGGAATCAGTTGGTGGTGTGTGCGTGCGCGCACACATGCACACTTCTTTGGGTACAGCCAGTTCTATAAAACATTAATCTGCGCTGCAGGGAGTGGGTAGGTTTTGCGAGGACATTTGAGAGACTAAAACCATACAGAAGCAGTGTGAGTTAGGGAGAAAGGATGCATTATGGGAAGAATCTTATTTTCAATGTATTTTAGGAGTATTTATAGTTTAGCCTCTTTGATGTTGGTACTAATGATATAAACTGTCTGGTTTAACCTTTCTTCATTTGGGACGATAACTATATATAGCATCTTATTTAAGCCACTAAACGCTGTGGTTTACTGAGCCTCAATATATTTCAGTGTTTGTAGTTTCTTTGAAGCCGAGCACAGAAGAATCATGTTCTGTCACGATAATGGATTACAAAGTGCTTTCAAGACCGCAAAGCAATAATAAATAAGACGTGAACAAAATGTCCAACACAAATTAAAAATGGCCTCAAAGTAGAATAAAACAGGCAAACAATGGCTGTCAATACAAATGTGATTTAAAAACTGATAAGATGCATTGATTTTTGCCAGTATTGGCTACCGGACCACCAGCCAGGCTTAGGAGGTCCTCATGCTGACCATGACATGTCCTCATGTCATGTCATGCTGACCCTCTACATGTGTGTGTCCTTTCAGAGGGTTCGTGAAACGCAATCCCTGCTGTCATTCCACATTTGGAAGACCCCCTTCATCCAGAGTGACTTCCCCGTGGGAATCAAACCCCTAACCTTTGCAGGGTTAACACCATGCTCCACTTAGCCAAACATGGCTTCAGAGACTGACGTGGCCTGGTTTAAATTGGGTCAATAGGACTCTGCCCTGCTGGAAGCCTTTTCTGTTTCAAAACACGAGTTCAGGGAACTTGTGCCTGTTGGCCTGGTTCTCAAAGCCAACATGTAACTGCATGTTGAAGCTTGTGGCTGTTATCAGTAACATTGTAAACATATCATTTATAAACTAGGCTGCTTTTTGATGTACAGCAGTGCAAGGACACAGCTACATAATAGCTGCCTTGGAGAGGTTTTGAGCTGGAACACCTGAACAGAGTTTGTGGAACTTAAAGTTGAATTAAATTTACTGTCTCCTTTTGTAGTTTTTCACCAATCATAATGTTTCTGTGTGTATTTTTTGTGTTATTGATTTACAAAAGCTTTTCTGGTGCTTGTGGGTAGCATGCATACAGTACTCTCTCTCACAAAGGGCTGAGGCGGTAGGTAGTCGGGGGTGTGTGTGTGCACTTTCTAAGGTTGAAGGTAATCCTTTATTTAGACACTAGGCTTACAACTGACACCACTCATACTCTTTCTCATATCACTGTCTCTCTCACACACACACACCATTGGTCAAACATCTAAATCAGTTAAGCCACACTGGGACTGGGGCTTGATCTCCGTTGAGGCAGAAGTCTTAACACACTGAGTCCTTGGTTTCATCCAGAAACATCCTTCTGCTTATCGGCTGCTACGTCTAGAGTGGTCAAACCCCTTAAATCAACACTCAGAGATGGACGCTTGGTTGTTTTTGTCGATGGATAGAGAACTTTTGTTTTTAACTAGAAATGAACACTGTCAAAGAATCGTTCTCCTGAATATCAGAACTTTAAACCCGTGATGTTCAGTTATGTGCCGTGGAGTCTGCAGGTTTTCACTCCAACCAAACACCACAGCAGCTCATTTCACTGGTTAAGGGTGCAGTCATGCTTAAAATGTTTGTTTGATCTGAACCAGAGCGGAAAAGTTGTTTTCTATTTGGTTCATTTAGAGTCACTCCAGGGATTGTTAACAAAAGTCACACGGACTCAGAAGTAGCTGTTTTATTGGACAGAGATTTGGTAACCTGTCATCCTGCCAGGTGCTAATACACATCTGATTCCAGTCTGTGCTCGTTGTTGTCATTTTCCTTCTCTGGTGTTCAAAGCAGTCATGAACACATGAAGCAACATGTGAATATGAGCATCAGTCCAGACTGGTTTTCCTTCATTTTGTTACGTAAGGCTTTCCAAGCATGAGAAACTGCTGGCTATGAGACGTCAACATCAGCTTCTTTATACCCATAATCCCTTGCATTTTGGGGTTGCTTTTCATTCAGATTATGTTCTCTTAACTGCAGTTCTCTTGGAGGAGGACTGATACCCACATTTTCAGGCGTCTCGGTGGTTATCAAATGAATGTCAAACAAACCAAACTAAAGGAGCTCCAGAGTTTTACTAAAACGCCCTAAACAAGCTTGGTGCTTGGTGTGAACGTGCCCTGACACGCCTTCACAAGAGGGGAGGAGCTAATCAGTGAGATGAGCTGCTGTATGATTGGTTGGAATGAAAACCTGCAGTCTCTCCATGTCCAATCGTGTGTGCAAACAAAGCTACTTTTCATGACAACAAGTCTGCCCAACATGTTTAAGACACAGAAAATGACTGAATCCACAGAAGCACCGTCTCAATTGAATTGGCATATTAGTGTGTGGTCATCATGCACTCTTTGATTTTGGTACTAGTGACATAAAACTCGTCTCCATCTTTCTGCTATGATCTTGTTATAATCACTGTAAAAACTGTGACAAACAATGAACTACAATAAAAGGAAGACTTTCTCTGCTGACTCTATGCTCCAGTTATGTGTGAGACTGAAAACACTCTGTGGGATTAAAAATTGGGATTAAAATAACTGGAGCTTGGTGTTTTCATCAGAAAGGTTCTGGCCTAGTTACTAAAGGTACACTGTGATGTGACGGTTTATAGGACGGTTCCTCCACGGCGGATCCTGCTGATCCGCTGTCAAATTTGGACGGCCAAGTGTGAAATTCTCTTTCTCTTTCGGCTGAGTCTGCCGTCTCCTCTTACAAAAGCTGGCCAATCAGAATGCAGCACAACGTTCCATTTGAACTTTGACCTTGAGAGTTCCTATAATAATATCACAGTGTGTATGCATGTATGTCTGCACGTGTGTGGAAGAGAAAAAGAGTTAGGGAGTGTGTTTTATTGATGCATGCACATACTTGTTGAGTCTCTGTGTGACGTGTTTGTATTTGTGTGTGTGTGTGTGTGTGTGTGTGCGCCCAGATAGCAAACTAACATAAAATAATGTTGATCCAACATTGAAAATGGATTTTCACCTCTAAATCTTTCCAATTTTTCCGTCCATTCTAGGCGCTGCATCATGTGA
Organism: Monocentris japonica; assembly: GCA_900323365.1. Lineage (NCBI taxonomy): Eukaryota > Metazoa > Chordata > Actinopteri > Trachichthyiformes > Monocentridae > Monocentris > Monocentris japonica. Next base: position 2,599 of record OOFE01022809.1, on the reverse strand, counting down.
ACAGGAGACAATCCCATTTAAAAGCCAAAAAGCTGCTCATAATGTTCAGGATTTAACTGTCTTCTCTTTTTTGTCACTGTGTATTGTAGCTCCGTTTTCCTTGAAATCTTGAAATGGGTCCGTGATTTTTCTTGAGATACTGAATGCAACACTGAAGGCGAGCAGGCGAGTAACATTCAACCCCGGAGAGAAAAATAAATGTGTGATATATTGCTCTGTGCAATTTCATTGCCTGAAAACCAGATGTTGTGTATAATGTATATTTGGGGCACAGACCAATCAGGATGATGACCAGATATTTTTGGTGCAAATTTACTCTTGTAAGATATTTCTACATTTTTGTGCTGTGAGAAAAATATTCTTTACAAGTTGTTCTTTAATGAAAAAGTTTGAAAACCACTGGTTGGTACATTGTGGTGGCACAGCCTGCTGCACCGGCAGGCTATTTATAAAGCATGCCAACCCTCATTCCTCATGTTGGATCACTGCAGCCACAGCATTGACCTTCACTGACTAGCCGACATGTCTATAAGGGGAGGAGCGATGAGCAAGGGTTAAGCTCAAGGGGAAGTTATATGAGCCGAGTTCTTTTTTTAACCCCTACAATTGCAGCCATTTACAGGAAATCACTCGATATGTGTTACGTTTTGCTGCGTCATGCCTAAAGACATAGCGCTGAAATATCCCAGGTACACATGAATCTCTCTAGTTCTGTGAGAGAAGAGCTTTGGCTGCTAAAATCATTTCTTACACAATTTGACCAACAGGCTTTTATATTTGTCTGAATGTGTTTTATTCTTCTGTTCTGTCTATCCAACGATTGGCTTTTACTGAAGCCTGTTAACAGCTTTTTGTTTACTGCTATTTGCTGTTTATTGCGCTGTGAAGTGTAAGTGTACTAGAGCTGTAATATAAGGAGATGTGTGGATGGCCCCATGCCAGGCTGGGACAACCCTCTATCAGTGACATCATCGCTGTCCCAGAGGACATTGCAGTTGTGGGCACTGCTGTGGGCTGAATGCAGAGTGAACGTGTGGGTGTGTGTGTGTGTGTGTGTGTATGTATGGGGGATGAGTTAGAGAGGCAGAAAAAGGAAATAGTGTGAGAGTGAGTGAGAGTGGAAGAGCATGCATGTGCATCCATAATGCATCTGGAGGTGTTGTCGGTTTGGTTTTGGTCACATTATAAAATATTGAAAGGAATTGCAGCCATTTTTGTCCTTCATGTGATGAAAGTCCACGGATTCAGACCGATTCTCACATTTATTTGTACACAATGACAGCAGGTATGTTTGTGTGTATCTATATAACAAGTACATACCCCTGCTGAGTCCAGGATACTCTCTCCCTTTAATTGAAGCTCCTCCACCAGATGTCTCTCATCTCCATCGTCCTCGGCTTTCTAGAACGGGTGGTGGACTGAGAAACAATTTGAAATCCTTTGGCAGCTTCATGGTCACGGTAAGGTCCCGCCGCTGTGTGTCTCGGTCTACAGACCTCCCAACATAAATGGTGATGTTATTCAAGAGTTCTCTGTACTTTTTAAATTGTGTTGAATCTTTGAATCTGTTCCAGTCGGCTAGGGGGTGTCAACACATGTAAAAGGCCACACTCTTGATTTGGTGCTGTCTTGTGGCATCAGCGTGACAGTGTTGAATTGTTTGATGTTTGTGTGCTTGATGTATTGCACTGTCTATAGTATGACGTCCTTATGCCCCTTTACCATGTGTGTCAGTACGTAGAGTGAAACTGTTAGTTGTCTCTACACTGATGTCACCAAGACAGATTCCTGGCCATTTATTTTACTTGGTGACTGAATCGATTCTGAAAAGTTCAAGAACCTGTTAGACGGACTACACTGACCCCTGGCTGCACGTAAACCTCCCATGAACCAAAAACACATTGCTATCCATGGTGAACACGCTATCCTGCTTCATGAACGTCTTAATAGTGAATGATTGTTGATGCTGTTTAACAGATGCCCCGCGTCACTTTTTCTAAAAAACAAAAAGTTGATTCTAGGACAAAACTATTCTTTTTATTCTAGAAAAAGTGACACGGGGCATAGAATGGCCTAAAACCACAAAATAATATTTTACTTCTTCATGCAGCTAATTGTGCAAACAAAAAAGTAATCTATTAAGTGAGACCGAGTTCATCACAACTACAATCATTTATTTATCCTTTGACTCATCCTGAGTATTGACATTCACTTGGGCGTAGTAAAAAGACATTTAAAAGACAGGAAAGGCAGCCTCATGTGGTAGACAGGGTGGTACGCTAGCTTCTCCAGGTCATAAAATGTTCTTAAAATATGAAACATGAAACAAACATGAAAACCAGGTGTGACACAAAGTTAATCTCATCACAATTTAACATCCATGCTGTCTGTGCTGCCAAGCTTAGCATTGTCGCTAACGTTGACATTCACCCATTAGAAAAGAGGTTAAGCAAAACTCCACCCAGATATGATCCAGGTGGTGAGAATAGGAAGGGGGAGGAGCCTACACAGTGGCTCCACCCTGCTGGTACAGGAAGTAAAAGTAGATCCCCAAAGGAAAACCCTCATTAGCAGCCACAGCGACTCTAGCTTGGTTCAG
>OOFE01022804.1:0-11912 GCA_900323365.1 Monocentris japonica | reverse complement strand
GTGATGCAGCAGAGGGCCGCCTCCAGTTCCTGGTTGGCCTGTTCCATCTGCCCATTGGACTGGGGGTGGTAGCCGGACGAGAGACTGACGGTGGCACCTAAGGCCTGGCAGAAAGCCTTCCACACCTGGGAGGAGAATTGTGGGCCCCGGTCAGACACAATGTCCTGGGGGATCCCGTGGAGCCTTAACACGTGGAGAACCAGGAGCTCCACAGTCTCGGTGGCAGAGGGAAGCTTGAAAAGCTGCATCTGCCTCGGGAGTCCAGTTGAAGTGGGAGGTTGTGGAGGTGAGTTCGGTGAGCGGGGCTGCCACCTTGCTGAAGTCTCGGATGAACCTCCGGTAGAAATTAGCGAAGCTGAGGAACTGTTGGAGATGCTTCCGAGAGGAGAGTGTTGGCCACTCGGCCACCGCCTGGATTTTCGCCGGGTCTGTCCTCACCTGCCCCTGCTCAATAATATAGCCCAGAAAGTTCACAGAGGAGACATGGAATTCGCACTTTTCAGCTTTGACAAACAACTTTTTCTCCAGCAGACGGCGCAGAACCTACCTGACATGCTGGATGTGCGAAGCGGTTCAGCATGTCGTGGAGAACGTCATTGACGAGCGCCTGGAAGACTGCTGGGGCGTTGGAGAGGCCAAAGGGCATGACGAGACACTCGAAGTGGCCGAGGGCGGTGTTGAAGGCGGTCTTCCACTCGTCCCCCTCACGGATCCGGATGAGGTGGTAGGCGTTACGGAGGTCCAGCTTGGAAAATACGGTGGCATGTTGAAGGGGCTCAAAGGCAGGGTCTATGAGCGGCAAGGGATATTTGTAGTCCCCGGAAGTCGATGCAGGGGTGCAGGGCGTGATCTTTTTTTTCTATGAAGAAGAACCCTGCACCGACGGGAGACGAAGAGGGCCTGAACAACCCCGCTGCAAGGGAGTCGCGGATATAGCTTTCCATGGCCTCCCTACTGCCTACTGGTAGGCAGGGGAGCTCCCGGAAGCAGGTCAATGGCACAGTCGTAAGGGCGATGGGGAGGTAGGTAGAGGGCCCGCTGCTTGCTAAACACCTCCCCAAGAACGTGATAGGCGAGGGGAACAGAGGAGAGGTCGGGAGGCTCGGGAGCGGGAGCAGCAGCAGACTCACTGGGGGCTAGGGCAGACAGGAGGCAATGGAAGTGACAAAACACACTCCAGCTGCTGACGGAACCAGAAGACCAGTCTATGTGGGGGTTGTGGAGTGTCAGCCAGGGCCGACCCAACACTACCGGAGTGTGGGGAGAAGAGATGACGTGGAGCTGGACACACAAGAGGGGCAAGGGCATAGAGACACAAGGAAAAGTCGGGGATGGGACTGTGACAGTATACCACCACCAAATCAACCACACTTATTCTTGACAATGCAAAACCTTTTTGATTTTCTATCATCGTTTTACTTTTGCACAGCAAAATATTAATGGGACACGTGGCCCAGTAAATGGGGTCTAACGACGCCCCTGGGGATACCCTGGCATTTTGAGTTTTAGATGGTTATTTCTCTTTTCCAGACAATCGGCACCTTGACATAAAGTTTCCATTGAGATGACATTACGGAAAAAATGCTTCGTGACTAACAATGCCGATAAACCACGTGTAGGGCGACTGAAGGACAGGAACCGTTTTCACACAGTGTCATAAGTGCGTGGTGATAAATAAGTAACTCCAAAATGTCAAGATATCCCCAATTTGTGACGTAATATACAGTATGATATCCAGACTTCTGCATGGAGATCATCCTATCAGCGTTGTGTTAAAGCTGCACTAGGCAACTTTATACTTTGGTAGTCTAAATACATACTATGGAATCTATTCTGATCACAGGTAGACAGAGACAGAGGATTACTTCTGGGAATGTTTTTGAACTGTAAGTGAGAACCTCAGGAGGTTCTCAAATAGAGCCAGGGTTTTACGTCCTTATAAAATGTCAGAAAAGAAAATGTATCTAAGACCTGAAATAAATTTCCTGTATGTGTAAATAAAGGCCTCAGTCAAAGCTGGGTAAAAATAATAATGAGAATTACCAGAAAGAGTCAAAAGCCATACTATGTACTGTGTATATAGCATTATTATTTCAGCAAGAAAATCATTATTATTATTATCATTAATAGTAGTCGTAGTTGTAGTAGTAGTAGTAGTAGTATCTAACATCAGTTGCATATACCAGTAATATTTTTAGACTATAGGCCTTAAAGAGCAATTGTATACATTTGAGCAGCAGAATTCTTTACAGAATAGACCCCAGAAATAGAATAGAATAGAACAGCTTGTCTCTGACAAAGGCCCGCTGCTCTCTTTTGTTGAGGTCAATAAAGACCGTGGGCATTACTGGGAAGTTTTACATGCCTTTATACCTCAAGTCATCTGAAAGTAACTGAAAGTAATCAGAATACTTTACTGAGTTTGAGTAATCCCTTATATCACGCTACTGATTATAACTTGGATGAGGTAACTAGTAACTGAATGGTAATACACTTTGCGACACTTTGTATTTCACTCTAAAGCCACTTCCTGTCCTCTCAGTTCGCCACTTCCTGTGCGCCAAGAAGACCGTACCTGCCACCCAAATAATGAGAGGAATTTGGGCAAAAAGGGCAAATCTACAGCGTCTAAATCAGACGCTCTTCTCTGTTTCAGCCCCAGTCTGTGATTCAGACTGAAAAGGCCATGGTTTATTTTTACATACAAAATTATGCCAAGCGCCACTTTAAACACTACCGAGCCGCTTTCTGTGCTGCTCCCACTCATAGCAGTGCTGTTATCTGAGACGCTCTCTTGAATCCCAGGGAAAGGGTAAGAGTTCGGTGTCTAACTCAAGGACAGTTTAGCCGTGCAACAGACAGTTTTCGGTCCCTGGGAGCCGAAACCGATGACGCTCCGGTCACAAGTAATTGGTTGCCGCGGGTCTGGAAGCTCCTCTCAGGTGGCCAATGGGAAACAGATTTCCCTTGATGACATTTAATGCACTACACATCCCCTGCTGATGGGCTGGTTGCATCAGTCAGCCTCTTAGCGTTTTCGGTGCAGGCCTTCTTCACCCAGACCATCAAAGATGAATGGTACTTCATATGATGCAATTTTCTCTGCCTCCAGACTCCTTATTTTGATTCGAGGTAGATGTGTTTCCAAGTGACAGACATTACCAGTCATCTCTTGAAAAGGAATCTCAAATGTTTCAGACACCAGCAATGCTTTTTGGTGCCTTTCATAACTTTCTGCAGGGCATCATTCATCATTCCCAGATAAAGGATGATGTTCATGACAAACGCACTCCATCACACTGTAAAGTAAAGACCAGCGTTCTCCAGTTTCGATGTGAGTTGCTCTAATTCTTGGTACAAATGGACTCTCTTTGAACATATTCAAACAGATTCATGGATTTGTGTCCAGATGTTTGTGCCTGTGTGAGTTTCTCCTCTGCATTTCCCTCTGAACTGCATCCATCTATCTACCTGGAGTTTACCTCTAAAATATACAAGATCCAGTCTACAAAAATGTTATTTTTTCATCTAAGGTCTTAAAGTGCCTTAAAAAGCATCATAATTTGTTGTAGTTTTGTGCTATTGATCATTTTGAGTAAGTAGGTGGTACTTTTTATAAAATGCTGGATATCTTTTCTTAAAGGGACAAAAGTCTTCACTTCAACTTGCAAACTTTCCATCATTCCCGGATAGGAAAATTCATAGAGCTAATTAAAGTTTGAAACATTGAAGCAATAAATTCAACACATTTCTTCTCTGAAATGAATGCCAACTCTTTTTTCATGCTGCTGTTATGTATCTTTATTCATTTCATTCATCACTTCATGACAAATGACGATGTTAATGACAAAGGTTCCTCCGTGCCATAGTGCAGTTTAGTGTGCTCCATGTGTCTGATGGGATTTAGACTATTTGAGGCAGAAATAGCCTCAGGAGCTCCTCACGCTGCTCCACAGCTTCGCATAGGTCATTCATTGAGGCGGGTGTAGGGAGCAAGAAATCTTTCAGTCGCTTGGTCAATTTCAACCACTCCAGGCAGGTTTTAGCTAGTGGTGGTGGTTTTTTGACAAGGGTGGAGACATACGTGCAGCCAGAGGACCGGAATTACAGACTGGTAGATTCATAAATGATTGCTTTTCTCAAAGTCAAATTGATCACTTTGTTTGTTTCCATTGGGCTTTGCCGTGGAGCAAAACTCCAAAAACATCCCCACAGTCCTTGGTGAACCAACAGAGCGTGCCTTTACCCTCACTGGAGAGAGAGAGATTCAGAGAGAGAGAGAGAGAGACGGGGAATATTCAGGGATAATAACTTTCGGTATTGATTGGCACAGCGCTCATTGGCATTTGCCCTTTTGAGCCGTCCATGTTTTCAAAAGGGAAATATACTAGGAGAGCTTCAGGTAGTCCTGGAAACGGAATTGTACTGGAAACAAGGAAAGGAGGAGTGGGTTTTTCCCATCCTTTTGGGGCTAGTATGTTATTACTGGCAATGTTAAACTATAAAAAAGAGCACCTATACACAACAAATTCTACGCTGATGACAGATTAATTGGCTGCTGTAGGACTTAGCTGCGATTTTTTCTCCTGAATGGACAAATCCGACAAGAAAGGCTTGGGGGCTTTTATATCTGGTTAGATTCCACCCTTCTCTGTTGGAGACAAATTCCAACACAGGGAACACTGGGGAATCCTGGTGGACTCAGTCGGCCGGGTTGGACTCTGTCGTAGAGCCTTTGCCATCTTTGCTGTGTCTGTCCAACATTTAACTCTTACTGCTACCTCAGCCCATTTCCAAGACGTTTCCCCTGCCCGGCATCGTTTCCTGCGGGGGCAGGGTATTAAATCCTCATCAGTGGCAGCAGGGCCAGGTACGGTCATTTCAGACTACCATTACTATCCCACTAGCACCATTACTGACACGGTCATTATCTCCGGGCTGAGCACGGCGGTCGGAAAAGGCCAGAGGTGAAAGAGAGGGAATAAGATAAATTACCTGATAAAAGACCTGAACGTCTCTGTTCGCACTGCAAAACGAAATGAGATTTCAAGATGAGATGAATTTGCTTTAACGCTACCTATTAGAGACGTGTGCTTCCCAAAGTTTTGGGATGCAATCAAGTACTTGCAACGTCAGTTAAAAGAGAAGATGAAAATTGCATTCAGTGAAGAGAGCCAGACTGCAGATGTTGTATATTCCAGACTAGTATTAATAGTCTGTAGATGAGTAGTGGCCAGTCAAACCACAATGCTACTGAGATATTGCTCTGTTGTTTTTGTGCATGATTTAGTTTAGCTGGTATTTTCTCTTGCTGCACTATCTGTAAATATTGTATGTGTACTTTTATTGTGTACTTTTTATCAAGCCTTAATATCCATGAGGACTTCGGCAACGCAAGTAGACGTGTCATGCTAATAAAGCCACTCGAGAAATAGAGATCTCAGCAGAATGTAAAGGATATGGATGTATTATTATGATTATTATTAACAATCATAATAATAATAAACTACTCCATTAAGGCCAATTCAGCAAAATTCAAAAACCATAACAGACTCCCGTGCTTTAGTTCGTTAAATCTTTCTTGTGTCGTTGCTGCAGCATCAGAATACTGCATACATCACAGCACGGGCTCTTCTTCTGCTTCATAAGCTACAGTGTTCATTGTGTGATAAAGGCGGCTTCACATAAAACATCAGTTGAAGAGAGCCGACGACCTTTCCAAAGACAGATATTCATTTCTCCCCGCGGGTCACGTACGATTCCGCTGCTGTTTCGACAGAAATAGTTTCCCCACCCCGACATTAAAATCCCAAAAGACAAAAAGTGTTGCACTCTATTATTGTGGAGGGGCTCTGCCCGCTTCCACTGTGCTTATCGAAGTGTGCAGACGGGGGCAAATGACGCCCTATCTCCCTCTGCCAGAGGAGCAAAGAAGGAAGGAGCTAGAATATGCTCCAACTTTGTACACAAATGAAAGGTTGCTGTGTTTTTTCAGCGTGGTCGTACGGGTAGCAGAGTGTTACGTTACGTTAGTGGTATGATAGGAAGCGTGGACTTGACATCGGATGAACCCATAGTGTGACCACTGTACTCTATGAGCAATTAGAGGAAGGTGGACTGAACGGGGCGGGGAGTCAGGGAGGAAGAGACGAAGGCGCTCTGGAAGCAGACGCAGGTAAATGGGGGTATTGGAGACCTGTTGATTCTTATGACCTTTCAACCTGCGGAGGCACAGCCTGGGCTACCCGGGCTCTAATTAGTGTGAGCGGATTCCACGTTGGACCACAATGTGATAAATTCAGCAGCAGCACTTTCATCCGACTTTTAACTCACAGGGATGAAACTGCTTCACAGCAGTCGCTGGTCCGTGTGCTAATTGAGTAAGATAGTGAGGGGGGTGGGGGTGGTACAGGCAATATGGTGGTGCTGCTGCAAATTACATTATTGACTTCCCTGCTCTCTCGGCTCTACATCCCAGCGATTGCCTTAGAGTCTGGCGTCTCAATGTAAAGCCCCCCCCGGCCTCCTACCCCCGAAACAATTAGCGTCTCCATTTCACGGGCTCGTGTGTTGGAGATTTAGCGGCCTGCGTGTCTGTTTAATGACTGGCCGAGAAGCCGCTTGCTCAATCTGAGGACTAATAACACTAATGAGGCGCTTCCTCTTAAAGGCGCTACGCGTGGCATTTTTAAACATCAGTGTATCATCGTCAAGTTGATGCTGAGCACATCTGAAACCGTTAAGCTTACTTTGCGCCGTAAAGCAATCCAGCCAAAATGTAAAACACAATGTAGAGACCAGTAGAGGCCGCCTGTCTTCTCAGCAATGGGTGCAGTTCTGTGGGATGTAAACCCCCAAAATATTCTTTTGCCCAACAGAAAACCACAAGTTACCAAAATTGCTGTCAGCCCCCAGTATTTTCCTTCCTATGTTTTTCTCTCTACTGGAGAAAAAGAGAAGCACCCTGTCCTGAAAGCAGCGGCGCCTGGCCAGTGACTCAGAGTAATATGGCTAATATATCCCCTTCAGATCGCCATCCCCACACTTGCGTTTCCAAAAGCTCTGCAGAGGTGCTACTTCTGAACATGCTACCTGTGAGTCACTGAGCGTGGAGCTGAACCAGACTATATGACCACTTTGATTTGCTAGTTTCATCGTTCATTTTAACAAATCAGAAGGTTATCTGAGTCATCACGGTTCTATGTGGAGAGCCACTACACCCTAACCAGGGAAACACTTGAAGAACAGCAGAGGGACCTTGACACACTGTAAATGTGTCATATGATCATATCTGAGGATTTTAATTGAATGAAAGGCCCACAGGTACTGCTGTAGCCCTTCATGGCCAAGTCACTGCATGGAGCAAAATGTGGAGTCAAAACTTCCCAAATCCAAGTTCAAATCCCTAGTACATTTCTGTGGACTAAGTGGAGCAAAGACTGGCAAGATATTTATTATTTTGCCAGTGTGATAAAAGTTACCAGACTACCAGCTTAGAGGGAACACTGGTTCTGACATATTTTGCTCTCTATTGAAATGATAAAAAAACTACAACTACAAGATTTGCACTCACTAACCTCAGGACAGAGGCAGATGTTCATCAGGTGTGTGTGTGTGTGTGTGTGAGATTTACCAATTGTTGTCTGCATTTAAAATGAACCAAAAGATTTTCACCCACCAGGTACCCCCCCCACACACACACACACACCCCTTCTCTCCTTCTCTCTCCATCCTGCTCCTCTGCGTCGCCTCCCCCACTCCATCCCAGTGTGTCCAGTCTGTTCCAATCGGTGGGATCCCGGCTCAGCCCAGCACATCTGGAGCAGCGAACCGAGGATGAGATGAGATGAGATGAGAAGAGATGAAATGAGATGAGAGGAGATGAGATGAGCCCGTTTTGCTGCGGCAGCACCCGCATTGCAACACAGCACCGATGCTGAGGACCGGCTGTTGAATGTCTTAAGCGGCTTCTCTCGAATCTTTTCATCGTGGTGTTTTTTTTCCATCTTTTACCATACCAGCACCGGATGGACCGATCACCACCTGCGCAGACACCGCATCCGCTGATATCCAATTTGCTTTATTTCTTTATTTTTCTCTCAAGTACTTGATAGGATTGCGCTGTTTTTTGAGAACACGCGCGTCTTGGAAGTTGGACTGCTGCGAGCAATGGGGTTTCTATCCAACCTGTCCGGTCTGGCACCGGTGACGGGCTGAAGCAACAGGAAACGGACTAGTTGGCGCGGCAATCGAACATTTTAATTTCCAGCAGTCAAGTTCTTTGGAGGCTAAATCGTTGACTGGAATAAAACTTTGTCTTCGACCTCGAGGGATTTTGATCCGCCCTCGGTGCTTTGACGGTGCGAGATGGAGAGCTGCAGGTGACTGGCCGCTCCGCTTCAGGACGCTTACTGGGGATAGTGGGGATACTGGGGACCCCGGGAAGGATGGTGAGTAGGCTGCACACTAATACCAATGCATGTAAGTGCTGCTTAGTGTGTGTGTGTGTGTGTGTGTGTGTGTGTGCGCGTGTGTGCGCGCAGGCCGCCCAGGCCGTGAGACAGAGAGACACACGACTGCCTTTTATCTGCCGTTACGTCGCCTCAGTGAACTTCTTCACCCAGTGAAGCCCCGGTTGTGCCCCAATCGTCATAAGACAAGACGTCACACCAGCCTCCCAAAGCTTTGGGATCATAAGAAAGCATAACTACGACGCACGCGCACACACACACAATATGTGGTATTATTTATTTGAAAGGCAATGACCATGTGTCTGAGCCATTCAGGAAATAGGAAACTACTCTGATTTTCATCCTGGCATCTGCATTACCCCTACCCCCACCATCCCACCACACACACACACACACAAACACATACACTATGATGGCACATGATGGAGGGAGGAGCTGCTGCTTCATTCATACAGTAAACATTGTTTGTGCTCAGTACAGGGAACTAAAGCTAACAGCCAACAGCTAGCAGCCAATAGAAATGAGGCGTCACAGCGGCAAAAAGTAATAGGATACAGCAACGAAAAACCAACGCAGCAAATTTTAAGATAGCGCAACCGACAACTTCAACACTAGAATGTGTCGTGCAGAAAAAAATGAAAAGTATTTAAAAAAAAAAAGAACCACGGCATTATGAGGGTGTCCAAAATAGCAGCAGTGCAGCATGCTGAGACAAAGAAGAACATGAATGTAGCGCAGGCCGCCATGCTGCAGACCCAGCCCACACAGGGAATACATTTTGTTGTGTTGTGCTCTAAACAGAGGCTTGCTTCACTTAACCTACAATTACTTATCCTTACTCCCGGGGCTCCTTAGACACATTCCATTAACGCTGTAGTTGACATTTAAGTGTGAAACAATTAGCTGAGGCACAAAACAAGTCAAGGCAATAAAATGCTGCGGGGCTAACGGGGGGTTTTCCTAAAGCAGTAAACCTCTACTAGACTAACAGGGTTGTCTACCAGCAAATAAACGTGGGCCCAAGGTGCGTGATGGATTATTTTCTTTGTCTACGTTAAAGTTCACAGCTCATGGGAAAAGCCTCGCGCTGTGCTCGAGGTATGAGTGAAAGGGAAGGCCGCGGGATCGCTCCCGGGCCCTTGCCGTCGATCTCGATAGCTAGAGGGCGCGGCGTGTCGCTGCCGGGGGAAGGGAAGCGAGAGAGACGACTCGCGCCAGCGGAAGTTCCTTAATTTCAGTTTGTGTTTGGTAGGGCTTAATTGGACGAGGCCTTAATTCCATGTTGCTTCGTCAGCCAAAAAGGTTTGTGTGTGTGTGTGTGTGTGTGTTTATATGTCTTTTTGTTTGTGTGTGTGTGCGTGCATTGTGCGCTGGCACTAACATTCTTGTTCAATTTGTGCTGGGTAATCATTTCCCTTGATTGTTTGCACACTCACTGAGGAACAACTTGTTATGGGCAAATTACAGTTTTCTGTTGATGGGACACTGATGGTATAGTAATGACATGAGAAGAGAGAGAGAGAGAGAGAGAGAGAGAAACAAAAGATGCCTACTGTATACGTATGTGGAGCACTGAAACTCAAACGTAAAACAAACTGAATTACTATCTGGCCTGACCCAGCAAGCAATTTTTAACAGACAGCGACTTGCAGGAAGTTCAACGTCAACACAAACAAGCATGAACATGTCACAACATGATATTATGGTAGAAAAAAAAAGAAAAGATAGCATAAAAGAGTAAAGACTGTGGTCACTGCACGATATTTGGGGTGGAGACAGCAAATATCACAATATCAGTGGACTAGTTTCATTGCTAACGCCACCAAACTGGACGATGGTAAAAAAAAACAACTAAATTCCACATGGAGAGGAAAAAGCTGCACATATATGCGACAGGAATAGACAAAAAATATTATTTATCAACTATAGAGCTACTAATTCTTGTATGCTTACACATCGTTCAGGCTTAGGCAACACTGTGAATTTACACATTCACACCAATGCGGGTAAACTTCAATTTAGATGTGAGGAGTGTTTTTTTTCTGACAAATACTACTTCAATCCAAAAATGTCAGTATCAACGTTCAAAATCCCATATCAGACCCTAGAGAAATATGACAGGCCATTTGTCAGCAATTCCATTAGTTGCTAGTGGATACGAGTTCTAACTTAATAGGTACCAGTGACTAATAATTCTAAAGTAGTTAAAGTAGTTTTAAGGGACTGATATGAACTATTCTTATTTATTTCTCCTTAGATATCTACAACACATTTTTTTACCAGTAGTTTTTTCATTATTCAATAGTCATTGTTTTAATTCTACTAGTTATTTTTCATTAGTTACTAGTAACTGTTTATTCAATACTGTGTGGTTATTGTTAGTGACTAGTGCTTTTTAGGGAAAGAACGACAAAGCGGCAGCAAATACAAGGGAACCAGAGAGAGAGAGAGAGAGTGAGGCAGACTACTGACACGCTGACAAGGAGACAAGGAGTCACGGTGACGTTTACTGAATCCGTTTCCCCATCACCCGTAAGTGCCTCGTGGTACTATCGCCCTGCTTTTGTTTTGCTCTCATTCTCAACCCCTCCAGATAAATCGAAAAATAGATGGCTTCCTCTGATTCTGGCGGGATGAGAAAAGGGAGAGTGAGAGAAGTGAGACTGGATAGCAAATGGTCCTAGCTGCCTCGTTTTATGACGCGTGTTTAATTTTTTAACACTCTCCAAGCGCTTAGTGTAAGTCCTTAGTGTGAGGCGTTAGTGATGCAGTACGTAGAGGGCTGTGTTTGCACGTAGTCCAGGACGCTCCATCATCCAGGTAAGTAAGTTAGGGAGCCGTCAGGTGCCACAGTCATTACTCAGACAAAAAAAGGTATATGAATGAGTTTCCTGTAAACGTTGGTGCAAGTGTTGCTGGGAAATGGCGCAGCGTTGTATTTGTCCACGTATTTGTTGGAGAGAAATTCTTTTAAACGTCATACCTGAAGACACAGGGAAGTTTTCAGTCACACGCAGACGCTGCTTCTCTGCTTAAGTGACTCATTCATATTAGATTCAAGATTAGATTCAACTTTATTGTCATTGCACAGAGTACAAGTACTGAGACAATGAAATGCAGTTTGGCATCAAACCAGAAGTGCAAATAGCAGTAAAGTGCAGAGTGTTCATATGTACAGTGGTAGATAAATATGAAATAAACAGTAGGGCTAGATATGAATATGCTGTATGTACAGGATGAACTATAATTACAGTATAAACAGGTAACAAAATATATGTAATAATGACACGGCTATGACCGTGATGCAGAGTTCAGCAAGGTGACAGCTGAGGGGAAGAAGCTGTTCCTGAGCCTGCTGGTTCTGGAACGAAGAGACCTGTAGCGCCTCCCAGAGGGGAGGTGGGCAAACAGTCTGTGGCAGGGGTGAAAGGTGTCCTTGAC
>OOFE01022800.1:0-12620 GCA_900323365.1 Monocentris japonica | reverse complement strand
TTCTGCATACCTTGGTTGTAACGAGTGGTTATTTGAGTTACTGTTGCCTTTCTATCATCTCGAACCAGTCTGCCCATTCTCCTCTGACCTCTGACATCAACAAGGCATTTTCGTCCACACAACTGCCGCTCACTGGATATTTTCTCTTTTTCGGACCATTCTCTGTAAACCCTAGAGATGGTTGTGCGTGAAAATCCCAGTAGATCAGCAGTTTCTGAAATACTCAGACCAGCCCGTCTGGCACCAACAACCATGCCACGTTCAAAGTCACTTAAATCCCCTTTCTTCCCCATTCTGATGCTCGGTTTGAACTTCAGCAAGTTGTCTTGACCACGTCTACATGCCTAAATGCATTGAGTTGTGGTCATGTGATTGGCCGATGAGCTATTTGTGTTAACAAGCAATTGAACAGGTGTACCTAATAAAGTGGCCGGTGAGTGTATATTTTTGCCTAATAAAGAGTGATCCCTAATGTTTCAAAATATTGGTGAACCAGAACCAGAGCTATGATTTACAATTTCCATCAATGAGCATCCCAAGCAAATTTGGCATTGATGGTGCACCCAGGGGTACCGCTAAATGTTAAATGTGTGTTATCCCACGACAGCAGTATTAGATCCATGCTGGCAACACTTAAAGCAACTCTTGAGTGCTTTTATGTCATACATCATTATTTACACTGAAATGTGGTCCAGCCTTTTCTTTTTCTCTCTCTCTCTCACTCTCCCTCTCCCCAATTCCCAGCTCAGGAGGAATATGCTATGATTGATGGCAAATCACTCCAAACTACTTTAGAGAACTTTCCATTCACTATGAGGAAATTGGTCTTTTCTCCTCTGCATACTCCAAACAGGGGAGCTCTGCCCAGCTCACTGCTGAGCCTGGCAATAAAATGATGATTAATATTGGCCTACATCAGCATCCAATTACACATCCTTTTGACTTTGATGCTATAGACAGCTACCAGAATGGAATAGATACGTTTTGATTTTTGATGGTTAACTATGACAACAGCCCTGTGCGGATGAAGCGGGATAATTTGTTCATTTATCAATCGGTGACATATTGAATCTTCAGAGAATGTCATAATTTAATGGTTCTTGAGAGTTTCTTGTATCTCAGCAAATTTGCCTTATAGCTAAGACATTATTTGTCCCAACAAACAAGGTCTATATGGGTCCATATCATGCTTAACCAGCTGATAAAGGTACTACCCCAGGACAGTAAGTAAAAAAACTAATATCAAAATTCACAGATATTATTCCTATGACTTTTAGGCAGTTCAATCAATATATCAATATTTGTAAACCTGAGCAACTCTCCCAGAGCTGGACTGCAGAGAAGTGAGTTTCTAATCTGTGATCTCCTCTGGTAACAAAACTCTGAAGCGCTCCAGGTTGTGGATTTTTTTTTTTTTTGTGAGCTGACCAGTCAGGCAGCTGATGGTTTACAACAATCAGAATGAAATTGGACCAAGTGATGGTAGAAACGTTTATAGTAGCTGTAACTCTGATCATAAAGAGTCTGCATGGAGCAGCATGGTGCGCTTGTTTGTTTGCCGATAGTGGCAGGTATTTATTATGGGAACAAAGTGCACATCTCGTGACCCACTCTTTCAAATTATTAGCACAAAATATGGCTGATTTGGCACTCTTTCTACCAAAACAGGAGAATTTAGTTTCAGGGTGGATTTCCTTCATACAATGAGGCTTGGAATAAAAAAAAAAAGTGTAAAGCTATTATTAATCTTTATTCCAGAAATCTTGGATGGCTACATGCAGCAGGCCTACTGTAATTGTTTCAGCTGTGTCTCCATGCGGACAGTAACTGTGCTGGCAACAAACGCAATGGATCTTGTCAATTGTTTTCCAGAAGCCTTTGGGAGACCCCGGCCTTTTTCCCTAAAGAGATATCATGGCTCTGAGCTGGTTTTATACGTGATATGAGATATATTTCACCAGTCAATCGATGTGGTACAACCCATCTGGGAAGCCAGGCCTGTGCTCTGCTCGTGTTCTTTGCCTGCCTCCTCCTCCTCTCTCTTGTACACATCCAGGGAATAGCCATGATGAGAACACTGAAAGGGGAAATTTGTCAATGTATCAAATATGCTGAGAGGCATCTGAGAGCGAAGTGCAATTACACAGAGACAGAGAGAGGGAAAACATGTCTCCGAAGTTGCAGTGGGGAACAACAGAGCAGAGAGAACTTTTCCTCTCTACACAACTTCTTGTCCTCCCTGACAGAGTAGAAACGAGACGGTGCCATTATTCCTTTGCCTATCAATCCATTATGCACTTGTATTCATTCCTCATGTGTTTTTGTTGTTTTGTCTAACTTACATAATATGCAAACCGCCAGATTTTATCCATGGTATGCATGAGGAAGGTATAATTGTGTAGGAGCGGTTTCATCGGCAGGTATATTTACTTCAAAACACTTCTAGTAAGTAGGTTTCACACCTCTGTGATCGTTGATGTAGTAATAGCGCAGATGGAGAGCCCAGTAGTGAGAGCCGGCGCGGTGTAGCATTACTTTAATTTAACGTTCAAATAAGGTGTATTCCCCGGGGGTTAGAGGTTGCACTACAACGCTATACTGAAATATTTGTCTTCCCGCCCCGATAACGCTGCGATCCTTCTTGTGCAAGCTATAAGCTGTTTTTTTTTTTTTTTTTAGTTTGTCAAAGTCATTGAGTTAAAGGGGGTCGGAGATATGAAAACATCTTAGGCCAGGCACGTGCCCTTTTGTTTTGAAACATGTATAGTAGTTACCAGGAACATCCAATGGGAAGTGACACTTGCCTGCAGCGTTCTCTGGGCTCCCTACACGGTCCGCATCAATCCAAAAAGCACAGCCTCTCTCCAGAGATTACTGGCAACAATGGAGGCAAACAAATAAACCAAAGGGATTTTGTCCTTGGAAAAAAGTCACAGCTTTTTTGATCATTATTACTGTGCAAACATGCTTATTTTGTGAGCTGTGCGTTCACAGTTTTTCTCTACAGTAATTGTGCTTCGTCGTGCAGCATCAGGTATGCTTTGAGCCCAATTCACTTCATACCAGTCAGGAGCAGATTTCCAGGCAGGCTGATGGCAAATGTGTGAAAATTGTTTTTTCAGCAAAAGAGATAGCACCGTTTGAATCTCTAACCAATGTTGGGATGCAGCATTTTAGTAGACATCATTTTTTTTTAAGAGGCCTTTCTAGCATAAAAGTTATGATATTGTCATCCAATGGCAGAACCCCAGTCTGAGAATTGGAGGCTTGTCTTGAAACATCAAACTCATGTATTAACATTTAGAGTAAGAATGAGAGATAAGAATAAGAGCAAGAATATGAATAAGCCGTCTTATTTTGAAGTTTCCTTGTGGGTTTATTCCATTACCGTGACACGCTTGGTGCCACCCTTTGCACCTGTGCATTGTGTTAACATAAACATATGCAATACATCATGGTTGCATCTTCCTAATGCAAATCCACACGTCAGATGTGGTCTAAAATCATTGTGATGTGAGTTTCTTAGCCAAGTGTTGTGTGCTGTGGTGTCCCAGTTCCATCTCCTCATAACTCTCCTGCTGCCTCCATCATCCAAAAGGCGGATGCCTTATTAGCATCACCCTGTGATAACCTCCATCGTTATGGTTCAGAAGTCAGCTTCGCAATGCAGTTGGCTCTCATAATCACTCTGCACAGCTAATGCAGAACACGCTAAAGAAGTCTGATAATTATCTTATCCATCCTAGATGTCTTGATGCCATGAAAAGTACAGGGCTGGGGGTGGGGGGGTTTCACCATTATGCTCATAATACCCATTGTCCCACCACATCTACAAGTATGATCATCCTTTTTTGCCCTTGTGCTGGGGAACCCAAACACGAATGATCTTATCAGCATCATCTGATTATCATTGACAGTGGCTGTGATGTAACTCGCACATCCTTGAATAATTCATGTTTTAGGTATAGGAACCTTTGCTCTAAGTAGTAGCTAAATATTCACACATGCGTTCTGTCTGAGGATCGGCTGGAACGTGCCGACCCCCACGCTTTTGCATTACCACATGGAGGTTAAAGTGCAACGCATCACTGTTTTAATGCAAAACAGAATTTATATTAACACTAAAAATAGACATGCAGACGCACATGCCAAACATACAGTTGCACAATTATATGGGCGAATCAAGCATTGGAACTTGTAATTTTATTTGCCCAGTAAGAAAAAAAGATGCATCACAGTTAAGGGTGCTTGTGAACACACCACTTGCACCAATGTAATTACAGCTACTACTCGCTACAAGGCCCTTGACTGTGTTGATACTTGACCACAGTGAAGGCAATCTGCGATCGGCCAACTGAGAGGCTTGACTCACTCTATAAGTTCATGAATGCATATGATTCACAGCAGATGATAGAATTCTGTCAGAAAACTCCCATTTCATCCCTTTGCTGGTTATGAAATGTTTCCCAGCTTGTCTTCTTCCCCGGTGCGTCTCTTATTACAAATGCACGCCTGGCGCGGCAGCCTGCCTTCACTGCCATTCAGCACCAGGGGTTTTCTTCAAGCCAAAGAAAAGTAGAGAATGGGAGTGCAGGGGGGTGGAGATAGAGAAAAAGCTCAGGCTAGAACAAGGATTTATGACTTTCAACACCATTTGCATAATTGTATGCATCTCATGCAGCGTGAGTACACAGTGCCAGCATGGATGATCAGTTCTTATCTCCAAACTGCACCATAAAGATAAGAGAAAAAACATGCAGATAAAAAGTAATCTTACTTCCTACTGCCCATGTCAAATTATTTAGGAGGACTCGACAGGCTGGAAGCTATTGCAACAACATATTATTGCATCATGACTTCTTGAAGCCAAGAATCCGAGTGAAGACTTTAGTTTATTATTGGTAATAACAGCGGTGGTTCATTTTAAAACATTGATTTCCCATTGTGGGGCGGCATGGTGACTCAGTGGTTAGCACTGTGACCTCACAGCAAGAAGGCCCTAGGTGGTTGTCTATGTGTCCGCTCTGTGATGGACTGGCGACCTGACCAGGGTGTTTCCCTGCCCCGTGCCTAGTGCAAGTTGGGATAGGATCCAGGACCCCCTGTGACCCTTAATATGAATAAGAAAATGGATGGATGGATTTCTCATTGTATATGAAATGTTTTTGTTTTTTTTGCAATGTATGTATTAATGCATACAGGGCTTTTATAAAAATCTTTATCAATGATTATCTTCAGAACAACACACTCTTGATGCACAGCCACAAATCTTTTTGGGACATTTCTGTAATCTGAAATTGACAACATAGTACGCTACCAAGAGGGAAATTAAATATCATATTGCAGATCATGAATCTGCCAGGCAGCTCTGCAGTAGGTTCCTGATGGGAGGAGACAGTTTTGAGCATGGCCAGACAGGATAAGGCAAAGCAACCCTCTTACTGCTCTTCAGATACCTTCCTGTCACTCCTCACCAACCTCCTGCCAGTCCTCTGCCACTCTTCCATTGCCTTTTTGCCTCCTCAGCCACTGCCCTGCCATTTTTGCTGTTCTAGGCAGATGAGCAGCCTGCTAAGTACTGGCCTTCATGATAATGATACCTATTGTCACAACGCTGCGGTTGGTGAACTGGCAGTCCAATGGCATCAAAATGTTAGTTGTTGCCATGTTGCAGCTACCGGAGGCCCATTAAGTGTTAGCTCCTAAAATACAGCTAGTTGTTACATGGTGATCGGTGCACAGTCAGGCCATTGTCAGAAAACCACAATGATTGCTGCCTGCCATTATTGATAAAGGATCGATATCTGCTTCCAAAGTGCACCTTGTCCATTGAAGACCTGCTAGGTGCTTTTTATCTGGAAGAGCTGGTTCTGGCAGACAAGGTTCACCAGAGAGTGCCCCAAGCTGAGCGTCACGGGTGAGGCCACTTCTCAAAAGATTCCCTGCCCTTTTATTGGGCAGGATTTATTAAAACAGCCAGCTTCTGACAATTCAATTGAAAATCCACTGCTGGGTCTGTTTTCCCTCTAACTGCAGTGACCCCTACAGAGTAGACGTAGGGAGGGGGAAGGCAGGAGAGACAAGGAGGAGTGGCAGGCGTTTAAAAAGGTGCAGATGACTGGCAAGTAGAAAAGGCTGATGGATAAAAAAAAGTGGAGTAGGATGTCGTGGTGAAGAAATCAAAAGCTGTTTCTCTGTAAATGCCTACAGTTAAGAGCACCGCTGTTATATGTTGGTGGTGTTTTTAATAGTAATAGCAGGCTTCTGATTGCATGTTTGTGTGTCTGCATATGTGTGTGTGATTCTTTGTAAAGCTGTATAGCATTCCCCAGTCGCAACCAATGTGTGTCACATTTTGCCCTTCTGCTGTGTTTGTTGCCATTCCTCTGATGGTATTTGCGTTCATGGCCAATTTTCATGTGCCTTTGCTGTTTTGCTCACACGCTTTGTGCCAAGCATGCCAGCATGTGACATTCACAGAGGCTCGCGAAAAGGACAGTGGTGTACACGTTGTGCCTGTATTCTCCATCCTAAAAAACAATTTGAGCCATGAAGCTTTGGCATAATCCTCATAAAGCTCCCGTGCTATTCACAGACTCGGGAACCAAGTGAGCCTGAAGCTTTACCAATCAATGGGCTCAACACACGCATGATAACAAATGCCATATGAAATTGATGCACTGTTGAAATTAACCAGAGTTGCTGCATGTAATGGTTTGCATACATTTTTTTTTATTGAATGGCATGCTATTATAATGTTATTGTTTGTAACAAAGGGGAACAATCACTTGATTGGAGTAACAGTATATTTTGCATTGTGGCCTTGTAAGGTCATGCATTATTATCATTGTAGCAAGGCAACAGTAAACATGTCATTCTCCGCAAAGGACACAGTCCTCCTCAGGGCCAATCAGTAGCAAATATGCCACCTTGTTTTAAATTAAAATTGTTGCACCCCCCTTGAGTCAATCAGTGTAATTTTGTGTGATATACGTGCCTATATGCCATATAAACACTTATTCTACCAGCATTTTTCCCTATACTGACTTGTAGTGAGCAATTTGGGTGTATGTCTACATGTTTTTTGCCTACATTCATTAACAAGCTGCACCAGCACAATACAAAGCTATAAAACTAAAAAAAAAAAACATTATAAATCGTGACAAATTGAGTGTAACCAATGATGTTACTTTGCGGAAATGTATGATGCTGGTCTGGCAGAAGTAATGTTAGCTAACAGTAGTAACAGTGTTGTTGCTACGTCTTATGGTGGTAATCTTATTACCTCCACTCCCCATTTCAGACTTAACAATTCACCACCTTGAGTTGTGCTTTGATAGTCAATGCCTAGCTTTAACAAGTTACCATCTGGCGGCATAGGCTAGTTGTTCAGGTTAACTACAAATTATGAACAAGCCCAATGAAATGACAAAAGCTGAACAACACTTTGTGTGACAGTAATAATTTTGTGGTATGCTACTAACCTACGCCACTCCACATTTGGTATTGGTGTTTTGCTGAAGTTGAAGAAAATACAGTACAGTATACAAAGTAGTGTAAAGTTTCAATTCTGTTTCAATACAAGATTACAGCAAGTATGCTGTACCAGAAGTTTGTTGTTAGATGTTCGTTTGCCCTGTTTGGCCAAACAACTTCTAGTGTTGGGTATGTATACTTCTTACACTGCCTACAGGAAGTCATAAATACAGCAGTGGCAAAACAGCAACAAGTGAGTGCTCCGCCCAGGGACGGGCCCTATTTGGCCAAACAGGGCAAAACTACAGGTCTCTATTGAGGGGGTTGGGATGCTCGTCTCCGTTGCAGCCCTTTGTGATTTAGGCTGTTGAGACAGCAGTATTTTTACATAAAAATCATTCACCAAGCCAACTATTGTATCAAAAGCCTAATGAATTAGATTTTAGAGTGGCTTCAAATAAGCAAAAAACCCCAAACAAATAACAGATGGTGTTAGGTGGTCCCTAACGACTAATTCAGGTATACAGTATATTTTCTGTAGCATCAAAATGGCAAAATGCCTTTCTGCTTTATATTGAGTTATGTCAGCAAATTGTGCATATTACCCAAGCCTTACATCTACCACAAGAAAAAAAGAAACCCGAACTAAAGAAAGCTATTTCTCATATGACCTTTCCAGAGGCATAGTTACATGGCAAGAATGGAAGTGAAGACCAATTGGTCTCCAGATTACCCTGCCATCAAATGAACACTCCTTGTCAGGACTCAACACACTGATTGCATGAGCGTCTATTTATTCAGGCAAGCTCTAGGCCAGCTCAGGTCCATTAGCAAGGCACTGATGTGCTCTCTGGTATGATGGCTCCTCCAGATGATCGCCTGAGATTCACAGCAGGTCGCAGGGCTCTGACAGGAGCGGAGGAGGAGTTTGCTGAAGCCAAGGGGCTATTTGGTCATGAGTTCAAGGTTCACTGTTATGGTTTGAATGCTAAAAGAGGAGAGTGTCTTTGGGCAGCGTGAGAGAAGGAGCAAACAAAGGAGTTGGGAGTTAGTCATGTTAGTCACTCTGTGAGGATGCTGCTTATGTGAAAGGTAAAAGGGACCGCTAGTGTTTGTGTGTGCATCTGTTAGCCTTTCTTCATCTGTTGTATTACTAAAATAATTGTTTTTGCTTGAAGATTCCTTCCCACTGCCAGTTAGGACTCCATTCAGTTTAAGACCCATTCAGACATGTGCATCAGGCCAAAGCCATAATCCATCATTTCACATTTTGCACTGTCAACTTTGTGTAGATAAGAGGTAAATTGAATTGAATTTATTTTTCATGCATTCAACTGATACCCTTATCAAAAGTGACTTACAATGACTGCAATAAGCTTACATTTCTAAATTGCCAGTGTCACAAACAACCAATAGTATAGAGGCCACACAGCACTGCACCCAGTGCACCCAGTGCTTCTTGGCACATATTAGTGTTCAAGAACCTTCACATGTGATAGAAGTGCTTGTTAGAGAAATGAGCCATGTAGAAAAAGGTGTTTTTAATACTCTTCTTCTTTTTCTCCTCATTGTTCTTATTACTTTTTTGGCTATTGTTGTAGATTAGGTCCAAGCAGAAGAGAAAGGTAGGAGAGAGGGCAGTGACTGTTTATTCAATCAGGGCAAAAACTAATTTTGTTGTGGCAAATTCAGCTAGTAGCACTAAATCACAGGAAAATGAACGCCTGTGTTTTTGAACTGACAGCTGGACTCTTTAATTTGCACAGACTGTTTATTCAAAGGTCACTGCCAAGTCACTCTAAATAAAAGCATTAGCTAAATGCTTCAAATGTAAATGTTTTTTTATTTTTACAGTACCTCAATTTTTCTCTCCTTACTGCTGAACTATGGCAACATCAGCCAGAGAGCTTAGATGTCACGCTATTGCACAAAATCAAGACTTGTACATCGGGCAAAGGATAAAGATCATGGCTGATGTACAATAGAAAGAAAACAAAAAGAAAAGGAAAATGTTTCTTTGAAAAAGTAAATCAGTTTTAGTTTCAGTTTAATTCATGTCCATATAGAGTTATAATACAATAATAAGTAGTTGAGACATAAGAAAAGTAAATGTGCAGCAGGAACCAAAGAAACCCATATCTGCTTCCCCCAGACATCACATACTGTTGATAATGTCATGTTGTGATGATGTGAATCTATATTTCAGTTCACAACTCCTAATTACTCTGCCATTATGTTGTCTTTATACTGTTGTTTGTAATACACGCAGATATGATAAACTGTTTGGGTGTGATAGAAAAGCTCATTAATATGTAGACTGCACAACGGAGTGGAATCAGTGCAGACAAGCAAAACAACAAACATCATTTTGTTTTCTAGAAATCTGCGCTCCTTTGCAGTAACAAGTATAAAATTGCCATTAACTTTAAATATTTAGTTTGATTCATCAAAATCTGATTTATTCATCCTTGGCACCGGGTCTACAGGTTTTCAAATCTGACCATGGTTACACCCTGTCCATAACAAATACCCACTTGTTCATGATTGATGATGAACCTCCTAATGCTTTCTTTAGGTGAACAGTTTCAGTTTCTGTCCTGCCTCCAGCACAAACCAATTGTGCACTTGTTTACAATTATTCATCACCCTTCAAATCTCTTTGAAATCCTTTCTCTAAAATGGCCACATGAATTCTGGATATTGAGTACACAGGTTCTTTATCCGAGCAAGGTTACCCTTTTGATCTATTCTGCATGACATCGAAGCCAAACAAATACCTCACAATGAGACCATAACAGGCTGATAACAGTGAGGCCAGTTTTCAATCAACAAATCATGTCATCATGTAATTACAGTTAGCTATGTATGTACAGTGAGCTCAATGTTTTAATGTGAGTATACTCCAAATGTGTGGATTTGAAATAAAAAAATATGAGGTTAAACTACAGATTGTCAGCTTTTATTAGAGCGCATTTTTATAAATATTGGTTTCACTATTTAGAAATGACAACAGTTTTTATACATAGTCCCCTTTTTTCAGGGGACAATATTGGGACACAATATTATGTACAATAAAGCACCAGTGTTTAGTATTTGTATGCATTGTATGTAATAACTGCCTGAAGTCTGCGTCCCATTGAATCCACCTGATGCTGGGTATCTTCTCTGGTGATGCTCTTCAGTTGTTATTGGTTTTGAGGTCTCATCTTCAGTAAATTAAATGTATGTTAAATAGGATTCAAGTCTGGAGGTGGACTTGACCACTCAAGAACTTACCACTTCTTGGCCATGAAAAATTCCCTAGTTGCTCTGGCAGTATGTTCCGGATCTTGCTGTAAGATCTGCTGCTGTAAGATGAAGCACCCTCCAATGAGTTTAGAGGCATGTACTTGAGCAGACAAGATGTTTCTGTACACTTCAGAATTCATTCTGCTACTGCTGTCAGCAGTTACATCATCACTGAAGACATTGAGCCAGTTCCAGTAGCAGCTATACATGCCCAAGCCATAACACCCCCTCCACCATGTTTCACAGATGAGGTGGTATGCTGTGGATCCTGGCCAGTTGCTTTCTTTCTTTCTCCACACTTTCCTCTTGCCATCACTCTGGTACAAGTTAATCTTGGCCTCATCTGTCCACAAGATCTTTTTCCAGAACTCTGCAGGCTGTTTTAGGTGCTTCTTAGCAAGCTGTAACCTGGCTATCCTATTGTTGAGGCTAACTAGCTAACACCTTGCAGTCTAGCCTTTGTAGTTCTGCTGGTGAAGTCTGTTCTCTGAATGGTACTCAGTGACACATCTGCACTCGCCTCCTGGAGAGTGTTCCTGATGTGTCGGATAGTGGACTGGGGATTTTTCATCACTATGGTGAGAATTCTTTGGTCATCAACTGGAGAGGTCTTCCTTGGCCTGCCAGGTCGTTTGTGATTGCTGAGCTCACCAGTGCTCTATTTCTTCTTAAAGATGGAATGATCCAAACTGTTGACTCTGGTAAGCATAGTGTTTGGGCTGTAGTATAATATAACCATAGAATAAGGCTGATTGTTTCAGCCTGGCTTCCATGACTTTCATTGACATCGCTTCGATCCTTATGTTGACAGACATCAATGGCAGACTTGAAAAAAAAATGCAAAGCCTAGAATCAAGACATTAACAGCTCTTTTATGCTGCACTAAAGATGCAACAAAACACACCTGACTAACCAGAAACGCTTGTCCCAATAAATATTGTCCTCTGAAATAGGGGGACTATAACCTGTCATTTCTAAATGGGTAAACCAATATTTATACAAATACCCTCTAATAAAAGATGACAATCTGTATTTTACCATCATATCATCCGTTTGATTTAAAATCTAAACCTTTTGGAGTATAGAGTCAAAATAAGAAAAAAATGCTTTTTGTCCCAAAATTATATTGTAGCTATAACCCAGTGATGGTACAAAAAATCTCATGTTCAGGCTTTGCGAGGGTAGGGGAAAAACATGAGTCGTTTAAATACGACTTCCTCTACTGTTGCAGTGTTATGACCGGTCTAATGAGATCTATGGAGAGTTGGGCCTATCATTTTGCTGTATGGCCCATACACCGTTATATAATCCGCAGTGGTATTGTCCCCATACACATCCACTTGGAACGGATGGATAACTCTGCTGATATTCCAGACAAAGGAACACCATGCAGTGTCTTTTATTATGTTTTCAAAAGCGCTCTACTCAGCATTGTAATTCTATCTTGAGCGACGACAACAGTCCCCCATATGCTATATATACAGTGCATTCAGAAAGTATTCAGACCCCTTCACTTTTTTTCACATTTTGTTATGTTGCAGCCTTATGCTAAAATCGTTTAAATTCATTTTTCCCTCATCAATCTACACTCAATACCCCATAATGACAAAGTAAAAACAGAATTTTAGAAATTTTTGCAAATTCATTAAAAAGGAAAAACTGAAATATCACATTGACATAAGTATTCAGACCCTTTGCTATGACACTTGAAATTTAGCCCTGGTGCCTCCCATTTCTCTTGATCATCTTGGAGATGTTTCTACACCTTGATTGGAGTCCACCTGTGGTAAATTCATTTGATTGGACATGATTTGGAAAGGCACATGCCTGTCTATATAAGGTCTCACAGCTGACAA
>OOFE01022799.1:4524-20547 GCA_900323365.1 Monocentris japonica | reverse complement strand
ACCTTGTTTCTATGGCTTGTTCCCTGTTTGAAGGTACTTTGATTCATTGCGGTCTTTGGTGGTTTGACTTGCTCTATCATTCTCAGCTGACCAGTAGTTGTGGCATTAATTTGGTAATCTCCCATGGACCAAAGACAAAGTCCTACATAGGAGAAAGGAGGATCTGTCTTGAGATGCTCAGCAAGTAAGTCTGCCATCCTTTACTGCTCCATTTTCCATCGTAGCCTCCTGCAGATTACACATTTCAGGATGGTGAAGACAGATTAGGAAGGTCAAAATGTGATGCCTGCCTGGGATGAGCAGTAGATGACTTTCATCTTTCTGCAGTTTTGATTGTATAACTCACCGCGCTACCCTCAGTAAACTATCCTTATCAAGCATGGACTGAAGCTTGTAGAGGGGACTGGTGAGAGGTACATCTTTATTCGCTTGACTACATTTGATCTCTTCTTGAGTACACCTCATACTGCACACCTAACACTGCATGCTCTGTTCTTGTCCACTGATCTGGTTGTGTTGTACTTGATTTGCTGTATGCGATAGTTAAGATAGACACCGATCAGCCATAACATTAAAACCATTCAGCGGTGGACAGGGCTCAGCATGGGCACTCTGCCCATGCTACGTAGCCCCATACGCAGCAAGCTGCAATGCACTGTGTGTTCTGACACCTTTCTATCATAGCTAGCATTAACATTTTCAGCAATTTGTGCTACAGTAGCTCTTCTGTTGGATTGGACCAGACGGGCTAGCCTTTGCTCCCCACGTGCATCAGTGAGCCTTGGGCGTCCATGACCCTGTCGCCGGTTCACCGGTTGTCCTTCCTTGGACCACTTTTGGTAGGTACTAACCACCACATACCGGCAACACCCCACAAGACCTGTCGTTTTGGAGATGCTGTGACCCAGTCGCCTAGCCATCACAATTTGGCCCTTGTCAAAGTCGCTCAGATCCTTACGCTTGCCCATTTTTCCTGCTTCCAACAAATCAACTTCAAGAACTAACTGTTGACTTGCTTCCCAATAAATACCACCCCTTGACAGGTGCCATTGTAACAAGATAATCAATGTTATTCACTTGACTTGTCAGTGGTTTTGATGTTGTGGCTGATCGGTGTACATAGAACCTTTGCGTTTGATTGTTGATAAAGCCTAACACCACCTTACTATTAGAATGTTACTTTGTCTAGGATTTTGTCTAATTCTTCCACTATTAGTTCTGACATCTCCACAGCAAGGACTGCAGCACACAGCTTGGACACCGTGAGCTCTGGAATTGGAGCCAGTTTGGCCTTTCCCGGGTCAAAGCCAACCTCACTGCAATCATCATTGTCCATCAACTTTTGTTAGGCTACAGCAGCTATAGCTTTGACTGAAGTGACTGAGAACACAGAGGTCAGCAGTCTTGGTGTGTGAGATAGAGAAACATAACTTGGAACATAACTGTATTTCAACTCAGCCCAATACAGCGTTCCCACTTATTTTTCAAATGGCTGGGCATGCTCACAAACCCATGTCAGGCTTCCAGGATGCAAACCAGCTTGACTGGCCAGCTTTTCCAGGTGTGCCCTGGCTGCATCCTCCGGGAACAGCTCCATAGTCCCACAGGTGACTCCCTATCTTTTGTCAGACTCACTCACTCAAGCTCTCTCTCAAGACTCAGACGCTCTCACTCACACAGTCACACACAGGTTAAAAGGGCCCGGCCGCACTCGGCCTAAATTGGCCGCAGCTGGTGCTGGATACAGGGAGAGTCAGTCCACTGACTCAACTCGCTCCTGCATCTAGCCTACACCTCACCCACACCCTCCCCCCAGTCTGCCATAATTGCATTATGTAGATGTATAATTCTTTTTCATATTTACCTCAGTTCCAATGAATAAATTATAAGTCTATTTTGTATTATTCAAATGGTTTATTCTGAGTTTGTTGTGGAAGTTCTTTCCTATCTACACTGTCCGCGCAGAGGAACTGAAGGAATTCTGGGACTTTGTTGAGCTTCAGTATGCCAGTCTTCTGGGAACCAGCCACACCTGATCAAATCACATTTTATTTGTATAGCCCTTAATAACTGTTACAGTCTCAAAAGGCTTCACAGTGCCCAAAGTGTGAAAACAATAAATGGTTAGTACACGACATCCCCCAGCCTTGGACCCTCACATAGGACAAGGAAAAACTCCAACAAAACCTTTCAAGAAAAAATGGACGAAACCTTGGGAGGGGCTACTCAGAGAGGGATCCCTCCCCTACCAGGACGGTCGGGCGTGCAATAGATGCCGAGTTTGAGGTGGAAGGCTCCGTTCAGTATGACATTGAAGCTGTGACAGAGCAACATCAGCGAAGCCGATCTGTTTGATGAAACAACCTCTGTGAGGAAGTACACCGGCGAGAAGGTCGTGCAATGCAACACTGACGGTACACCGGCAGACGAGCGCTGGGTGGAAATGTTCACCAATTTCAAGGAAAAGGGAATTCCATTCCAAAACATCGGTCTATTTAAAGGTAACATTTGAGTAGCCTTATGCCTGTGTGCGTTAAAGGAGTGTTGGCTGTTTTATAAGTTAAACTGTTGTAAATGTTGCAATTTTCATTATTTTTCATTAGTTTTATTATTGACACGTGTGGAAAAAATCCTACATTTTTAAAAGGGTCATAAAGGATGTCCATATGTACATTAAAATCACAATGTATGACAATACTATTGTAATTTATCACCAGATCTGTAAGGAAATCCACTCTTTCTTGAAGAAAGGGTTGTAAGGGCAGTCTATAGAGAATAGGACGTAATCTGGGAGACTGGGTGGTACAAGGGTGTAAAACACAGAGAAACAATAGCCAGTTTTAAAGTTAACACTTCAATTATATTTCATTGCTGTCGAAAGACATGGTGGCATTAAAACTGGTTCGATCCCCAGCACCACCGGGAGGGTGCACTCCAGCTGTGAGCTGGTGATTGAAAAATGACTGGTGCCACAGCTACAGTGCCCACCAACACTGCCGAAGTGCCCTTGAGCAAGGCACTTAACCCCCAACTGCTCCAGGCGCGCTGTCCAGTAGCTGACGCCTGCGCTGTCCTCTGACCTGGAAAAGTGCATGTGTGTGGGGTGATGTGTGTATATCTAGTCAGAGGTATGCGAAGAAACAAATTCACTGCATGCATACGTGTGTTAGTGCCAAATAAAGTTGATTCATCAACCGTCTTTCTTTCTTAAACCCAGGAGGTGATGTCTCATCTAAGGGGATGCATTATTAGGTTTAAGTGAGGTTTCAGTTAATGCAAAGGAATATTATATCCACCACTGGTCAAACCTACTCAAAATGACTCATGGCACAAATGTAAATAAACAAATGACAAAATAACACTTTTTTATTGAATCTCTAATCTCTAAATAAGTAAAGTAAAAAATAAAAGTACTTTAAATAAAGTAAAGATGTTGAATAGTGAAGTTTCCATAATTTAACATTTTGGAGAAATTGAGACAATTGCTCGTAACATGTAACAACTGTAACTGCAGTAACGTGTTAAATTGACAGCAGAATATATTTGTATAGCCCGATGATTGTTTACATTCTATTTTATTGCTTCCGTGTTTTTTTGCTGTTATTTATCATTTTGTATTCTATTTGTGTGCTTTTATTCTATTTGTCTATTTCCCTGCTGAATCCTATTACCTTTGCTGCTGCAATGATCTGATTTCCCAACAGGGATCAAGTTTCATCTTATCTCTTAAATTGAGTTTAGATGTTTCCATATTTCTACATATTGGATTTGCTCCAGTACCAGCTTCCTATTTTTCCTATTTTTTTTTGTTGCTTTGCTCCACCAGGGTTTGTTTGTGCTAAGATCAACGCCTCCGCAACCTTGTTGCACCTCTACAATATGCCTGTGTCTAGGAGCCGATTGTGTTCTTTAACTGTCTATGGGTGTCTATTTCCTTCCATCTGCTAGTGTAGGTGCTTTAGACTAAAATCTTACTTGTAGTATACAATAATATTAGTACAATTAGTAGTTACTACTTGGATTGTGTATGTATTAAACAATAGATATGGATAGTACTAACTGTAATGACTGTGTACAGCAAAGGTATTAATAGTGGGGTTCAACTGTTATGCGTTTTTGAAGGCCAATACCAATTGCTGCCAATAGCATTTTGTTTTTATCAATTTGACCATTTTCATGCCAGAATTTCCAAAAAGTATTCAGTGTATCCCCCGAATTCTATTCTTATCAGAATGTAAAAGCCTAAAACTCTCTGTAGTAATGGCATATTAATTCATACTTGAAATCAGGCTACGGTGGTCATAAATCTACAGGGCCATCAGACAGGCAGCACCATTCATTAGCCACCTAATCTGAATGCCACAGGGTTGAGTGTGTGAGTGCAGGCATGTCGCTGGGTTATTAAGTGGTCTCCTCCCATCACAGATGTTTCATAGAATTAGGCTCAGGCTCCAGAAGGCTAAACAGTGATTTCTGGCATCCCAGAACCACGTACCTCAACACCAAATACAACTAAAACTGTCTAAACTACCCTGTACCTACAGTATGCTTAGGCTTCCCAACATAACTCAATAATTTCTGAACTTTCCAGTATAGTAGTGTTGATCAATTCAGTAAATATGTACTCAATCAAACTGCATCATAGGTGGATGAAACTGACTTGACTAGATCCCATTTTCAATAAAAGGACAATCGCAGTACACTTAGTGTTGATTGTACTTATTTTTTATTTACTTTTTTCAATTAAAGGGAAAAAGTCTCCCTGTTAACAACACATCCCATTGCTTACCCCTGCAGAATCAGTTTCCATGTCAACAGTTAGTGATGTAACAGGTTCAGCTATTACGGAGACAGTGACCCATCGCTCCACTAGACACAGAGAGACAGGGGGCATTGTGGGGAAAAAAAGCTAGGGCAGATGTTTTTCAAAAACACATTTGAGTCTCACTGACTCCTGATCTCCCGTGAAGCATCGATGCCAAAGTAAATGTCACCAGTCAAAATTATCTGAGAAGGAAGCTTTTGAGTTAAGCTATTCACATTAATGGATTAAATGCCAGTGATTTAGTGAGGGTGTCATGTTTTTATCAGTTGGGAGTCAAAAGCGCACACATTAAGTTGTGTTAAAAGTCTCAAATACACCCTGATTCTCCAGGCAGGACTGCAGAAACTATATGAATTACCTCAAGAACGTTTCTGCTGAGAGACTGCAGACTATTTGGGGATATTTCCCTATATTTCATCAAATATTTCCAGCTCCTAGCAGAAAAGAGGCAATCTAAAGCAATCGCAGTAGAACATTAAAGGGTTATGGAAATGAGGGACACTTTACAGGCTGCAGGACTTTTATGTTATGCTATTTCAAAAAGAAATCACACAGTCTTTTTTCACCCTTACTTAACAAGGATAGTTTACTGAGAACAAATTTTGATTTACAGTAACAGCTTATGAGTGTTACAGGAGTTGGGAGGGTTAGACACACACACAACTGGAAGCTGCCTAGTGCAACCGCAATCTGTTGGCCACTAGAGCAGTTGGGACTTGGGTCGCCTTGCTCAGGGCTACCCCAGTAGTAAATGTTGAAGGGAGAACATTTCTTGTTATAGATAGATGGATAGATAGAGAGATAGAGAGATTGATCCCCGGGGGGGGACATTCTGTCCAGGTTTTCCCAGATGCTTCTCTTACCATTAGGTTATTGATGCCCCACTCTTCATATTCTGAAGCGCTACTGATGTTTATGTTGTGTATAAAAATAGACTAAACAGGGATAACAGCTGCTGAAGTGATATCTTACAGTTATAGTGACTACACTTTGTGATATTTCTGCTCTATTCAACAGGGTACAATAGTGACAGGAATGATGGGAGAGACAGAGGGGTGACAAAGGTCCTCAGCTGGATTCGAACCTACACAGTTACATGGTACGCACCTTGGCCACCAAGACACGCCATGCTTTTGCTTTTTAGCAGAAAGACTTCTGCAGGAGTTCAAGAGCAGCCAACTTCCAGAATTCGGTGCCAGGAGCAACCATAGTCACCACAACCGCTTTCAAAAAGAAATTGAATTACATGAAAATATGACATTACTGTAGATACCTGCAGCAGGAGAAAACTGGTAATGACCACTATGTGGGCTACAAAGAATAAATGTTCTACCAACAGGTAAATCATTTGAGCAATATATGACTTTGGTTGACATGTAATTTTCGGTATTTTTGTCTTTATACAAGTTCCTGAGTAGTCAACTACCAGAATTGGCTGTCCTGCTCACTTAATTTTTCTTCCAAGTTCCTCAAAATTCCTCAAAACCTATGCCAAATAAAGGAAATCAAGCAAAATATATTTTTTCTTTTTCTGGATGTTCAATTTTGCAATGATTTAATGAACACACTCCAGGGCAAAGGTAATATTAGCGGGTGGCAGCTAGTGGAGTGAAATGCTCTTCCAAGGTAGGATATTGCATTTACATCTTTTACCGCTTCTTCAAAGTCTTCTTCTTTCAGCGTAAGACAAACAACTCTTTGAGGGTCACAGAGAAAAACTGATTTCTCAAACCATTACAACATAATTGCAACGAGAGACCATAAATAGCTAGTCATACAGTTCAGGGTCAGACTGTTATGAACAACAGCTGCACTTTTTATTATTGTTATTATATTAGAGGCTAGTGGTCAGCGGGGAGCACAGCCTTGATGGCCACCTCCTGGTTGTCCCTGTCAAAGCAGGCATAAAAGTTATTGAGCTCATCAGGGAGGGAGGTGTTGGTGGGTTTGTAATCCATTATGCCCTGGATGTCTTGCCACATGCGTCGGGGTTTGGAGTTGTTGTTGAAGTGCTCCTCAATCCTCAGCTTGTGGCTGTGCTTGGCCCTCTTGATGCCCCTCTTCAGGTTAGCCCTGGATGAACTGTAGGCCTGCGCGTCACCTGACCTGAAAGTGGTGTCTCGTGCTTTCAGCAGCAGGCAGACCTCTCTGTTCATCCACGGCTTCTGATTTGGGAACGTTGTAATCTGTTTGATGGTGGTAACACTACTGATGTTAGTGTTGATATAGTCCAGAACAGAGGAAGCAGTGTCAAAGTCCATCTGGGAGTCCAGGGTGGCCTGAGTGGCAAACATACTCCAGTCTGTGTCTTCAAACCGCTGCTGTAGTACAGAGTCTGCTCCCTCTGGCCACACTTTAACTGTCCTCACTGTGGGTTTCACATGTTTGATAAGTGGTGAGTAGTTGGGGACAAGGAACAATGAGAGGTGGTCAGACTGTCCTAGGTGGGGGAGGGGAATGGCTTTGTATGCCTCAGCCATGTTGGTGTACACATGGTCCAAGGTCTTGTCTCCTATAGTGGGGCAGGAGATATGCTGGTGGAGTACAGTCTTCAGGTTTGAGTGGTTGAAGTCACCCGCAACAATAAAGGCTGCCTCTGGATGTTTAGTCTGTTGCTTGCTAATGGCAGCATGCAGTTCTTTTATTGCAAGCTTAGCATTAGCATCCGGGGGGATATAAGCTGCAGTCACAACAGAAGATGTAAGCTCTCTGGGCAGATACACCATGAGAAACCATGAGAAACTCTCCATTATGGCAGTGTCCGTGCACCAAGCTTTGTTAACATAAATGCACAGCCCCCACCTCTGGTCTTACCGGAGTCATCAGCTGTTCTGTCCGCCCGAAGGATGCAGCACCCCATTAGCTCAATAGCGCTATCGGGGACGCCGCTGTTGAGCCATGTTAAGCCACATGCTATATTCTGTGTATTTTATATTCTAGGCGTGTTGCTTAGTGACTTACAATAAGTGTAGCCGTAGACTAAACCGGCATTCCTGTATCACCAAGCTCCAACTCATTTTTATTTACATCGGTAAACATCTCTATCAAAGCGTTTGCCTCGGTTGTTGTGAAAAAGAGTCAATTAAAAAGCTAAAAGGGCCATTTTCTCTGCATGAGGTGAGAGGTGCCAGAAACATTCTCTATGGTACGTTCAGTTTCTCCATCACCATCACTTTACAAAAGGGAGAATGGTACAAAAGTATGAAATGTCAATTACAGCGTCATTCACTTTCATAGCAGGCGATAAAGCGGAAAACTAAATGGGTTTTACTGTGAGAGATGGGGAGAGAGCAAGAGTAAGAGTAAAAATTACAATAATTTGTTATTTTTCTCATCTTTCACTTTTGCTCTCATTCTCTGGAGGCTCACTGCATACTGCCAGCTCATCTGTATGCAGTGGGCATACAGGAAACTTTCTAATTTGAATCCATAATGCAACATCAACATCTGCACTCATACATAGCAGCTTCTAAAAGTGTTTCACTTTTTTGGCCTATTCAATGCTCGATACTCAAAATGCCAGTTAAGCTAGTGTTTTCAAAATGCCTGCTCAACTGCACAGTATGAGGCGAAAGATGCTAAACATCTACTAAAAAGCTTTTCATTTTGTATCCTTTATTTAATCAGATAACCTCATTGAAATCAAGATTTTTTTTTCAAGAGGGGCCTGGGAAGAAAAAAGAAAATACACAATACAATTCAGTCAGTCAGCAAGATAAAGGAACACACATTTTATAAAGCAATCGCAAACATCAAAGAAAATGTGACATATTGTAAAATCATGAAATTCTCATTTTGAAGTGCTTTGCAGTCTGTTCCATTCATAATTGGATAGATCCTGGCCCCCAAAAATTTTCTGCTAGTGAGGTAGTGCTTTTTGGGGGACCAGGAACCATTGGGGTGGAGTTGCAGTACTGAACAACGCTAATTGGTCAATACAAGCTACGCAAAAATCGTCCGCCAACCGGCATTTTTAAATACATGCTGAAATACCGGCTTGTTCAATCTCTGCTTCAACTTCGGTGCATCTCGTTTCCAAAAAACAATTCTAATATCATGTTCACACCAAAGCACTGTCAGAGCAAATTACCCAAAAGGTTCAGGTTCCTGGGGTCAGAAAACGCCTAATGTAATCTAAACGTATTATTTTACTCACCCCGATGTCTGGTGAAACTCCATCGAAGTTTGTACAACCACCAAACACGCAGGGGGTTAGCCATCCCAGCCTTCTCCCAAACTATTGAAGTTAGAGGCAGAGAGTGAGCGCACCAGATAAAACTGGACTCACCAACAATGGCTGACCACCACCTCCACCAGACAATGATGCCACGATCCATTGCAAGTCGTAAGTCGATAGATCCGAGTCGGTATTCCCAACTTACAATCTAAAGGTGTTCCAGTGCATCTGCTCGTGGAAAACATGTTTGTATGGCAAGTCTCTGAATTTCACAAGCATCTAAAGAGGACCTACATCAATTCCTACAATTGTTACCCTACTGATCACTGTAACTTTGACGTAAGTAGGCTAGTACCGCATAATAGGAACGACTTCTATCTCATAACGTTAAGTACAAATCAACCGAATTACATAAACAAAGTTGTTACAACATGTTTTCATAACATAAATGACATTAAGTAAACATTCTGTTCACTGTTCACGGTGTGCGCCACCATACTGCTGTGACATCAGGTGTGTTTATATCGGTGAACTCAGACCAGTTGGATCTTGCCTGAGTTTCCGAATGGGATTTCCGACTTGAATTACTGTTCTATTTTACTTTTCCATGTCTGAGGTCGTTTTTTTTCGAGTTCCGAGTACAGTGGATTGCAGCATAAAAAGACATTTAGTTTACTGATGCCATCTTGCATGATTTCTGGGTAATGAAGTCCTTAAAACTTTAAAAACTTGTTGCAGTGTGAAGCAGCTTTAAAAGACAGTAGATATGTGAGATAAAGGGGTAGCTGCAAAAGTAGAGACTTGCTTGATAGTTTGTGAACCCTGCAGGGATTGGTCATGATTTCATATATTATCGAGGGATAGCCTTATAAAATCCTTATCTAAACTGCAAGTCTTAATGCAGATGAAGAACATGCGTAAAAAATATGATATACCAAATATACTTGTTTATTTGGCACCACCCTTAGCAGCGATGAGATAGAGCAAACGTCCCCTATAGGCATTGATCAGTCACTGGCATATTCCTTGAGGGATTTTCGCCCATTCCACTTCTAGGCAGACTCTAGGCAGAGTCACTGTTGTGTTAAATGCTCTCCATTTGTGTGCTATTTATACTTTATAACCTTCCCCAGACCTCAGGAAGCGAGCAGGGAGTGTGCACTACTCTCTTCCTGAGGTCCTCTGAGGTCTCCTTAGCTGTGGTTTTCTTTCACCTGCATGGTAACACCAAACTGATCAGGTTTCTCAGTGCCATACAAACTCCTCCCCAAATTATGTGCCCACCTGATTCTACTTACCTACTTGATGTAACCAATGCAAGAGGAGGTTCACTTATTTTTGCACCTGCACTAATTCCCTTTAAGCTATTCTCACTTTAATACATGCACAATGGCCTCTTAAAATCTATGAAATTGACAGATTCAGTATTGTTTATTTCCCTTTTCTATGCACTATGAGTTAGTATAATCAAGACCAATGAAGGAGATTATGTCATGTGATCATGAAATACATAGGCACAGACTTCCTTTTTTCTCTTTCTGTCTCTATCTACGTATATCTCTTTCAGACTTTCAGATCAATATTTCAAAGCGTTGTCTTGTGATTACACAACTATTACCCCAGCTCTGCTGAAAAATTAAAACTCTCACTCATCAAACATTCACTGCACTTCCTGCTCATTACTGGCCTGGCCTGGAGGGAGAGAGAGGGAGAGATGAGGAGGTGAAGGAGGGCAGGGAAGATTGAGGGAGCTAGAGAGGGAAGGAGGGAGGGAAGTGTGGATGGAATGAGGGATGAGAGACCATCCGATAACGGAAGCTGTCAAGTGCGATCTGAGCAGCAGCCACGTGTCCTGTCGGAGTGTCCTTGAGCAAGACGCCGAAACCCCCTACCTGCTCGCTCATTGGAAGTTGCTCTGGTAAAGAGTGTCAGCTGAATGGCTCAAGTGTAAATGTAAAATGGGTAAAGATGGAGAGAAGAGAATGGAGGTATATAGGGAGGGGGAAGAGGGGTGAAGTCAGGGGTGGGTAGAGGATGAGAGAAGAGAGAAGGAGTTGAAACGACAGAGGAAAGGAGGAAGAGAGTGAATAAAGTGGGGATGGAAAGCATTTACCCAGGATTATCCTCAACATCAGAATAAGTATCATACCTTTCTATCGATAATCGGGTGAAACTTGCTCCAGAGTTGGTCTACAATCAATTTTAGCCCACTTAATAAAAATAAATACACAAATAATTAAATACAATAAAAATACTACCACTACTACTAATAATGATTAAACTGTAAGCAATAAATACAGATGTGAGCTTTATCTAAACCTCAAATATGAATTAACATATCCCAAATAAAGAACACACATAAATAAATACAAATAAATATATCTTTATTTCATAAAACTGGTTTATTTAACAAAAACTTAAGATACCAAAAATATGTGACCTCCTTCAATCAATAACTTGTGGCACCTCTTTTATCAGCAACTCAGTGAGGTTTGAGGGCATCTCGCATGAACAGCAGCTTCAGGTCCTGCTACAGATCTTTAGTTGGATTTAGGTCGGGACTTTGACTTGGCCAATCCAAAACACTAAATTTCTTCTTCCTGGGCCATTCATGAATGTTTAGGATCATCGTCTTGTTGAACAGCCACTTTCATCCCAGCTTTAGCTCTCAGACTGATGGTCTGACATTCTGTTCTAGAATTCTCTGGTATCCTCAGAATTCATGATTCCCTTAATGACGTCGAGTTGTCAAGGTCCAGGAAGAAAAACAGCCCTCAGACCATGACCACCAAAATAACCTTATCCTTACGGTCAAGCATGGTGCTGGGGAGTTTTGAGTTGTTGCCTAACAGCTCGATTTTGGACTCTGGGATTTTAGATCTGTCCAGAGAACAGACCTCCAGAAATCTTCAGGTTTGTCCAGTTGATCTCTGGCAAACTTATGATGGGCAACTTTGTTCTTTTTAGACAGTAGAGGTTCTTCCTGTCTACCCTTTGATAAATGCCATTTCTATTCAATGTTCTCCTAAATGTTCATGACAATGACATCAGATGCTCTGGATGTTATTTTTAGGTTGTTTTTTTGGTAGTTTTAATATTTTTCTTGTGCCTCTTGGCGATATTTTAGAAAGATGTAGTACTGTTCCTCTCACGAGAAGTCGCGAGTGAATAACAGAACCAAGAGACATTATGTAAAGGGAGAAAAGACGAGGACACAGAACTGAACCTTGCGGAACTCTTATAGTCAACCTGCGTGGTTCCGACACAGATCCTCTCAGCGTCACCTGGTAGGAGCGACCCGTTTGGTAGGATGCAAACAGGGAGAGTGCAGAGCCTGAGACACCCATCCCCTCGAGGGTGGAGAGGAGGATCTGGTGGCTCACTGTGTCAAACACTACAGACAGGTCCAAGAGTATCAGGACAGAGGAGAGAGAATTCGCTCTCGCAGCATGGAGTGACTCACTGCAAGGAGGGCCGACTTGGTCGAGTGACCCACCTTGAACCTGGACTGGTGGGGGTCCAAGATGTTGTTCTGGTGGAGATACAAAGACAGTTGATTAAAGACAACAAAGTTTTTTGGATAGAAAGCAAAGAAGGGAAACCAGTCTGTAGTTTTTGACCTCAGAGGGGTCAAGTGTTGTTTTTTTCCATCTCATCTCATCTTTCCTCTATTCTTCTATTCTTTCCTCTACTCTCCTTACCCCCCAATGCGGTCTCACCTATGCTTACTATTTGTGCCTTTTGGCCTATTGCCTCTCATTCTCTCTCACCCTCCCCTGTCGTCCCTTAATTCCTTTCAACCATCTTACCATTCTTTCTCTCCCTCTGTCTTGAGGTAACTTCGAGGCAATGAGGACTGGTTAAACCCTGTAACTCTCTCTCTTCTCTCTTTGCATCTATGTTTCCATCTAACTGTCAAAGTGAAATTTGAGTGAACTTTTCAAACGTTGCAAAAAATGAAATGC
Source organism: Monocentris japonica (assembly GCA_900323365.1). Taxonomy (NCBI): domain Eukaryota; kingdom Metazoa; phylum Chordata; class Actinopteri; order Trachichthyiformes; family Monocentridae; genus Monocentris; species Monocentris japonica. The sequence goes on along the minus strand of OOFE01022799.1, from coordinate 7,580 downwards.
AAATTGCAATTAAGATGAGCATTGCATTCCCATTACCTGGGTTGAAGTGAATAAATTGGCTTCCTGAATGTCATCCATCAGAGAAAATGGAGCCTTTGAAGAATTGCTTGGTATTGGTAAGTTATTTGGTGTCAGCCAATGTGTGTCATTCACTTGGCAGTATTCAAACACACCAACTAGCATTTTATTTCAACTCTGGAGCATTCATCTTGGATGTCACCAAACCGTAAGTAATGGCTGTACAATCACAAAGGAGACTCATACATGTTAGACATGGTAAAAACAGTACTTATGACATTATTATGTACTCACTAATGGTGAGTACATAAGTAAAAACACATAAAAACCCACAGTTGAAATAATCAGGGAAGTTCAGGGCGTTGTTGAAAGGGATTCTGTTTGATTGTTTTGTCACATGTGTAGTTGCATGGCAAAATGAAAGATACTGTATGAGCACAACAAAGTCAACAAAACTACAAATTCTGTGACAGGTACCTTTCCATTGCTTAAACTGCAAAACTTCTCAGTTGGAGAAATGCGAATTTGCATTTCCCCCCACATTTTTCCACGAGTGACATTTTTCTTTTTTTTTTTGGGACATTGGTATAGCCCTAGGAATCTTAGAACAGCTAACTTCTCTCGCTGCATTCTCTCATACGTATATAATATCATGAACTCCTAAATATTCACTGGCCTGGAAAATAGTTGTTCAAATTTTTAGACATTTATTAAATTGAAATGTGTTTTCGCTTTTTATTTATTCTAGCTGTTGCTATGACTACCCAGCTCTCTGCTTGCCATGCCCACACGCTAACAACAAACGGTATACTCCACCAAACAGCCCCAACAGAATTAAAACGACAATTTAAGGCAAATGGGGATTTATAAATGAACACACAAGGTCATAGACAGACACAGGCAGAGAAACAAGAATACTTATATGCTCTTTTACATCTTTATTCTTCTTTGTAGCACAAGCTTGCAACCTCGGGGAGACAAGCTACCAGGAGGCGAGTTTACCAGCCGGCACACTGTTTTATTACACAAGTACAAGACCACTATGCCAAGGAACATAAATCTAATATTCTTGTCTTGTCAGCTTTTCAACTGAGTCGCTCAGGGAGGTGTGCCCGCTGCCAGTCTAGTTGCCACTCACTGGAAAAGACAAACGCAATGGCTAACTCAGTTCCACGTTGCAGTTGTCCAATTAGCCTCAATTAAATTGAGTAAATACAACTTTTTACTTTATCAACCATATGCAAGCACACACATTTTCATCATTTATCCTTTTCTAGTTTATTGTTAGTTGCACATTGCAGCTTTAATACATGGACACATGAAAAATGACACAAGCTGATTGTCGAAAAATCAATCAGCCTACATCAGTGAACGAGCTTTACCAAAGGGTGCACTCCAACATGCAAGTAAACCTGTGTGGATCCATGTTATGATGAATAGATCTATAGTAGGCCTATCTCATGAATTATGCATTTATCTCCTGTGGATTTACGTTTAAACTCCTAATGGGATCTTTCTGCAAAGATGGTAAAAATTGTCTTTTATTGCTGAAATGATTGCTACACCTGTGGAAAAGGAGGAGAGAGTGGATGGAGAGAGGGGGGGATGAAAGGCAAGGTAATAAAAAGAGGCAATAAAGTAGTACTAAATGTACAAAGTGCTAGAACCACCTGTTTTCGTGACCATGAAACAGACTGGCGAGGTGAATCCAGCTGAAAGCTTTGATCTCTTATTGATTTCGCCTCTTAAATCCACTTCACTCATGAAGGGCAGATGAAGATGAAAGGTGGGAGGCGGGTTAAAGGAGGATTTTTGAAGCCTTGTGACAATTGAGACACAAATTATGCAATGGGGCATTGCGAACTCGCACTTTGTGTATGCATGCATGTGTGTGTGTGTGCGACTGTGTCTTAGTTTTGTACAGTGCCAGCTCCCATGCTTCCAGCCACACAGTTGGTTTATGCCAATTTCAAATAAAACCAACAGCATCAAAACCATAATTCATTTATTGGGCTATATGCATTGTAGGTATATTCTTGTATAGTTGATTATCAAAATGTGACTTTAATAACCAGGTTCCTTGAATGTTTAGAGACATTACAAATGCAGCCTCAAAATACAAGGAAAACTGGTTACGTATACACTGTAATCAGAGTTATTTTTCCCTTGTCAAGTCTATTTTATTATCTGAGCTGTCTGTTCGATTTTAATGTGTTTCCTTGTTGGGTCCTTGTTAAAGTTTAGATCCATTTAAATAGTTGTTATATGTGGATTTGATCTGACCATCTCCAGTGGTGGTATGGATGATCAGATCTGCAATTTGTCTTTGTTTTTGCTCTCTGATTACCCAGGGTGCAGTTTAGCTTGGAAAGGGGTCATGCTGTGCAAAGTGGATAGGGTCACAGTGGCCATGCTAGCTATGAAAGGTTCAAAGCATAACATTTTCACTGTATATGAACCAACAAGAGGAGCCAATAATATGTACCTTATACACAGCAGACCATGAATAGGGCACAAGGCAGAGACAGATGCAGCACATACAATCAGGCTGTTAGTAGTAATGTGTACTGGGCTGCCAGTCAGTCAGTCGGTCAGTCAGCCAGTCATCCATCCACCCAGCCAGTCACTCAGTCAGCCAGCCAGTGATTCATCTAGTAACCCTACCAGTCAACCACCCTTCAGTCAGCACCACCCAGGCAGTGTATTTTTTTCCCTTGTTTGTTGTTTTCTCTTGTAGCACATAGCACTGCTCTGCTGTCAGCCTCCCCGACATCCTCCACCTCCCTCCATCCATCCATCCATCCCTCCCTCCTCTTCTTCCTCCCCCACTCCCAACCCCAACAGGAGCAAACCAATTACTGGAGGAGGAGGTGGACGTAAGAGAGGAGGGAGAGGGAGAGAGAGAGAGAGAGAGAGAGAGAGATAGGAAATAGAGTGTGTAGATGGAGAGGAAGAGATGGAGAGCGAGTGACGTAGAGATAGAGGGAGAATTAGAGAGTGAGCATTGGAGCAAAAAGAGGGAGAGAGTTAGCGAGAGG
>OOFE01022792.1:0-11679 GCA_900323365.1 Monocentris japonica | reverse complement strand
ACTAGAACAATCTGACAAGCCTATGAATGTCAGATTGTTCTAGTCAGATTGTTCTAGTCAGATTGTTCTAGTCAGATTGTTTTAGTCAGATTGTTCTAGTCAGATTGTTCTAGTCAGATTGTTTTAGTCAGATTGTTCTAGTCAGATTGTTTTAGTCAGATTGTTCTAGTTAGATTGTTTTAGTCAGATTGTTCTAGTCAGATTGTTCTTGTCAGATTGTTTTAGTCAGATTGTTCTAGTCAGATTGTTCTAGTCAGATTGTTTTAGTCAGATTGTTCTAGTCAGATTGTTCTAGTCAGATTGTTTTAGTCAGATTGTTCTAGTCAGATTGTTCTAGTCAGATTGTTTTAGTCAGATTGTTCTAGTTAGATTGTTTTAGTCAGAGGTGAGGGGGGATTTCCAGAGACAACGCAACCTCACCTCCCTTATGGAGCGATGTCTCCAGGATGGACCAGTATGAAGAGACTTTAGCAGAACAAGTTCACACCTCTACAACTCGTCTTCTAACCATTCACAAAAAAAAATACATAACCATTCATTCCTGATGAGAATCCTGCAATCCATTACTGAAGAATACAGCAGGAAGTGGAAAAACCTTGTTCTGCCTGTTTCACACATTCTCATTCCTCCCCTCCCTCCTCTCCCTCACCCACAGGCTCTGCAGGTTCACAACGACCTCCTGGAGGAAGACACCAGCACCCCTGAGGTGGAGAGCCAGGGCCTGGACGCCTCCTCTGGTACCTCCCACGGTCAGGAGGAGGTCAGCCCCCGCCAGGCCTCCCTCCCTCAGGAGGAGGAGAGCGCTAGCGTTAGCTCCAGCGCCACAGAAGAGGAGGAGAGCACCAGCACTGCCAGCGAGAGCGCCAGCACCAGCCAGGAGTCCGAGGATGAGGAGAGCCAGAGCAGCGAGGAGGCCACGGCCACGCCCGGCGCTGCCGACAGCGATTCAGACGAGTCGGAGAGCACAGAGAGCAATTCAGATGAGGAGGGGGCGGGGCCTGACACCACCACCGACATGCCAGTGGTGATCACTGCCAAATAAGCCCCGCCCATCCAGGGAATGGAGTGGACAGTGGGGGGTGTCACATAGATTTACATAGAGCGTGCACATCGCATCCAGTTGTAAAGAAACCCTCTGCAGCCTGGTTTTCCACTCCAGGGCCAAACAGGGAGAGCTCTCTTTGTGCTTCTTATTGTAAGCAGAGATGTTTTGTCTGCTGGGTTATCCTCCAATCAACCAACAGTGCTTCATATCCTGAGGTCTGAGGCTGTTTGGTAAATCCCACCTTTGGCCCTGCAGGGGAAAAGCTGTCGATGTAACTTTACAGGATGTTGAAACAGGACCGCTACCTGCAACAGGAAGTTGGCTGACCTCGTGACCTTTGCCCCCTCCCCCTCTGTCTGTCACTTCTGGGTCAAGGGTCAAAAATAAACGAACAAACAACGGTTGAGTCCTGATAGCTACACTAGCATAACGACATTTATTCCCTCATTCACTATTATAACATATGGAAACGAATGAGTACGTTCCTTGTATTCTCACGTCTTGATCAATAAGAGAGTGAGTGCGCGGTTATGTTTCGTCACTTCAGGCAGAGCTTGCTGTTCCTGCAATTTGATCATAATAAAACTTGAACTTGACATGAAGCCATACTTCTGCTTTCTGTGTGGCTTGGCTTTGCTCGCTACTATGGAATTTACTGGTGTAGATAATAGGATGAACGCAAAGACACACACTCAGGATCCCATACTGGGTCTAACCAGGCACACACACACACACACACACACACACACACACACACACACACACACACACACAACAGGCCTGTTCTTTTGCACAATTCCTAATTACACTACATGTCGTTTGTCCCATGTTGTTTACTGTAATGTATCATATTGTACCATTTCTAAAATATTAATAAAGTTCTTTTTCATAAAACAACATGGTGGTTGTTTCCATTTGTTTCCATTTGTATTGGACAGATAGATAGATAGATAGAGAAAAGAGGGAGAGAAAGGGAGACAAAGCAAAAGGAGGGGAAACTGCAGTTACATTCCCAAGTCGTCCATCACACATTTTAAATTCCCTGCAGAGAAATGTCAAATTCCCTCGTTCCATGTCTGGAGCTCCTCGTCTGACTCCGTCATCCCTCTGTCACATATAGAAACCTAAATACAGGTTTGATTATAGCCTTCCCACCGTTCAGTCCTCCCTCCCCTCGGGGTCGGAGACTAGACGTAGAAAAATGTTGTGTGTTGTTTTGGATGAGGGCTGTTATGTGTGTTAGGTCTCTCTCCCTGTCTCTCTCTCTTTCACAAACACACTTTCTGTCTCTCTCAGGTCACGTTCACATGAATTGCTGCTAAAGTCTGATGTTTTGGACGACTGTTCATATCTATTCCAGGATGTAACCATGTCCCAACACGAACCGACAGTGATGATCAGAGTGTCAATAACAACATTTGTCTGTCTTTCTGTCCATCGTTGTGTCTCGTCATCCTCCATGCTAACTCTGCTCAGGACAAGCATTATGACAATGGAGGGACTATGTACCTGTTGTCATGGCAACAAATTCCGGTTTGAGTGTTCAAATACATGTAGGTCACATGACTCAGGATCCAGATTGGGGTTGAAAAAAAGCGATTTTTAGTTTTCACACTGAACATCTCAGATCTGTTTCACATGTGAGGGAAAGAAATCTGAGTTGGGACTTTCAGCTGCAGTGTGAACACCGCCACGCTGTCTTCCTCTGTGAAACAGCAACACAGTAATTGTAAATGATGTATGTTCAGTTGTGCTCAGGCGATACCAGCCACCCCAGGGATATTGTGCACGAGCCACTTCCATTACATATGTTGCAAACTATTATCCAAACCATCTTAGAGTGCCATGAGTGAATGGATTTTCAGCATGGATGGATGGAACGACCGTTGCATATGGTTTGACGAAAAACATTTTTTTGTTTGACACCATGACTTGATAACACCAAACCATTTTTTAAAAATGCAGTAATGACTAAATTTCAACAAGGAACAAGTACAATGTCCTGATGCTCGGATAAACCTCGGATTGCATGACGAACTACCTCGTTGGTCAAAGATGTTTTTGTACAGAGCGTTTTTTAAATTCTGTGCGTGAAAACTGAGTCAAATGTAAAAACTGATTTATAATGACATGCTACCAGGAGTGTGGCTCTTGGTTTGTATGGTTAAGGTCTGTTGAGGTTGAGGTTAAGGTCTGTTGAGGTTGAGGTTAAGGTCTGTTGAGGTTGTTGCAGTTCCTACTGGTCACCGATAGAGGTCAGTAAAAGTCAATGGTAATGTCTCCCAGAGGAAAGCTTCTTGATCGGGTGGTTGTCTGAGCAGTATGGAGAATACACTGAAACTTTCATGTGGAAGAAGAAGGAGAAGAAAATAAAAACAATTATGATTACTATATTTGTGCATCAGTTAACAGAGTGCTGTTTAATTTAACAACTAATACAAATAATATTTCTCCAACAAGATTACATCATTTTCAAAAATCATTTGATTAATAATAGTATATTGGACCGTATTAACTTAGTCAATATTTGGTATTACCATTCACACTGTGTATTAGGAGCACGTGTTAATATCTGAATGAAATATATGGTGTGACAACAATTTGAGAAAGATATTCAGATATATTTCAACATTTTGATTTCAGTTCTAAATAACGTATTCTTGAAGACAAAGTCTCAACTGAGTAAAAATATTTGATTACTTTTTGGTAATGGTAATGGTAATGGGTATCAACACCGAACTAAATGAACCTGTCCTGAAGCCACGCAGCCTGCAGTGCAGCATCTTTACCACCAGATGGGGCTGCTCGAAATCCACCCTGAAAATATCAACACAAAGTTTTTTTTTTACTTCACACACAGGCGATATAACACAACACTTAAATAGGAGGAAAAGAACTGATCAGAGCTTTTGTTTGTCAAGGAGACAGAGCAGTTAGAGATAACGTCCCAGAACTGAAAGGTCAAACATCTGAACATTTACACTCAGGTATTTATTTGACTTTCTTATCCATAGCAACTAAAATGTGTGAGCAGATGTTACGTTACAGTCATTCAGCAGACGCTTTTATCCAGAGCGACTTACAAAGGAATTTGACACTATGTGGGGGTTGAACCCACGACCCTGAGACTCTCATGCTCTACAGACTGAGCTGTCTGGGCCAGAAGTCTTCCTCAAGGACCATTTATCAGAACATATCAGCTCCTGTAGGGATCGGACCTACCATGCTGCCAGCCCTCTACCAATAAACTACAGACACACACACACAGAGACAACACACACACACCTCTCTAAACAAAAAGCAATCATTTACTTGATGCACTTGGCAGATCAGCCATGCTAACACGCTGAGCTAAAAATGTTAACAAACTGACAGTTTTGCTGTAGTTTAGAAACTTTATTGGCAAAAAAATACAAACACAAATACATAGCACACACACATATAGTCCTGCCTGACATCTGAAGACCAGCTGGAGCAGTAACAAACCAACAGCATTAAGGTACTGTCTACATTAAACTCCTATTGCTGCAATAGCATTCAGTTCTCAACATGCACAGACGACAGGCGAGGGCGGTCGTCCAATGTCATTTATTTCACAAGACAACCAGGCCACACCCTCTACAGTCTATGAATACACTACTGTAGGAATACATACTTTGGATACTTCATGCATAAGTGCAATTTTTTTTTTCAATTTTCAGTGCAATATAGCGACACTCTCTCTCTCTCTCTCTCTCTCTCTCTCTCTTGAGTCAATGCATTAAAGCCTTTAAAGACAAGACAAGAGCTTTTTCAATGAGGCTGCAACCAGGACAAGAGACTGAATCTCTCATTTGGGCTTACAAACATCTAGACGCCCCGTTAAACCATAAACTATCAGAAAGCACAAATGTGTGCACTTGTAATTCAGTAGCAGATCTTTGTAGAAATACTGGCCAGTTATCCACCGGAATAAGAAAAATACACCAAACAACTAAATGGACCCAGAAATGCAACGTGTTTTAGGGTGGATTTTTCCTTCCAGATTTCCTGTTGTTAGATAGATACACAAATATGTTAAAAAATGAAACATTCTTTTAAAGAGTATGGTTAGTGATAGATGTGATTGTCTACTAAGTGTTAAGATATTTGGTCCCTACTGTAGGTAGACCCATGGATGTGCTGGAAGTGACACATTCTCCTTTAAAGTGAGGTTAGTTACTAGTAGTCAGAATTGGTGAGTTGCCGGCTGCTGACACGTGTCAAAAAGTAAGCAGGTTGGAGTTTCTCAGAGGCAGAAATGATCTCACTGGCCGAGTTAAACATCAGTGGGCGGAGCTAAAGAGACAGTTTTTCTGTCTCAGTACTGTTACACTGAAGCCAAGTGAAAAAGACGAGGTAAGAGAGGAGCTAGCTAATATTATGAAGCCTAGTACTCTGCTGCTAACTGAAAAAGTGAAATCTAGTCATACTAAGTTAGCTAGGTTAGCTAGTTAGCCTAGCTGACCTTCCAAGTTCATGAATGCCAGGGTCATTGCCATTTATATTTTTATTTGACTAAAGTTCTTTCTTTGCCATTTAAGTTTGCCAGGTAGCTAACTTTTACTCTGAAAAACCGTGGTTCTTTGGCTCCGCCCATTGAGATTTAACACAGCCAATGAGAAGCTCTGCCTCCAAGAAATGTTTGTAGCACTAAAACAATTTGTAAAAAGTAGCACAAGATTGTGTCATCCAACTGGACTCAAATGTCCTGAAAATGAGTGTGTGGTTAGCGGTAGCGCTAGCTGCTTAGACGTCTCCTCTGTTCTCTGTGATGGGAGCTGCTGTCGGGATCTCTGTTGGAATGTCCTTGGTGACGCAAGCAGTCACCACAGTGGTTGGCGTGATACCAGGGGGCGTGGCTTGTCCCGGCGGCGTCCCCGTCACAATCGGCCCGTCCGTGCTCATCATGTCTGGCTCTTTGGTGACGGTTTCAGTGGTGGGTGTGGCCAGCGTGTTCTGATCGGTGACGACGACCTCAGACGATTCTTCTGAAGACTCAGAAGATTCGTCAGATTCAAGTGATTCCAGGGATTGTGATTGCGATGACTCTCCAGATTCTAGCGAGTCGGAAGAATCCCAAGATTCCGATGACCGCCACCCATTCACCTGCAGACGTTCAAATGACAAATCTTTATCGGCGATGTCAGCATCGTGATACCTGGACCAACCAGTCTGGAGGGAATGTCAAGAGAAAGGGATGTTACAGTCAAATACTCTCAAATAAAACCCAGTATATGGATATATAGCTTTGTAACTAAAAGTCCTCTTTCATGTACTTCTACTGCATTAGTACTGTATACAGTGGTAGTCATTGTAGAAGTACTCCTTCATGTATTTACACTGCATCTGTCATACATTAGTACTGCAGACAGTTGTTTCTTGAATGCTATACACTAGGTAGCTAGGTAACACAACTAAGAATAAAAATAACAATAGGAGTAATAAAAATAAAGACTAAAAAGAATTATTAAAAACTATATAAAACTATAAAACTATACTATACAAAAATATACAAATGCATAGTGCAAAAAAAAAAAATTAGAACCAAATAATATAGTTTTAAACAAAACGCCTGACTGCCAAAAAGAGAACCTTTCTAAACAATTCCTCTTGTGGACGGAGCAAAAGTGAAGCATTAGTGCAGCTCATAGAATAAAGTGGAGCTTTAACAGTGGTAACACTTGTACATACAATCATACAGTAAGAATATGTATTCTCCAGGAAGTAGATGGAGACAGACTGAACCAGAGTATCTCTGAGATTCATAAATATTATGAAGCCATACTTTATGCCCGCGGCTGATTGCAAAAAAACTTCAGCCGTCATCAGTTTTGCCTGTACAACAGTAATTAGCACTGAGAGAGGAGGATGAGAGAAGATTGATGTCTAGCTTTGCGGCTGGCTTACTGGCTTAGCGGAGGCTGTTGTAAGGAGGACGATGACGAGGGCAGATGTCAGAAGCTCCATCTGTGATTGGATCCTGTCGCTAAAGGAAGGAAGCCACAAACAAAAACACAGTCACTTGGAAACAGCCTGAAGGAAAATGAAAATGAGACACTGTCAGTATCTCACATAATAAGCGTATTTAGACTAGAAAAGTATAGAGAAGATAGAAGAATCATCTCTACAATGTCTAAAATATTGAAACAAAACATTAAAGAATAAACTAAAAAAAGTCTCATAGTCAGATAAATACCCACATGGTCATAAACCTATAAAGTTAGATGAATAAAACAATAATAACAATAATAATAATAATACCTGTTTTCTGTAGCACCAGATCAGTTTTCTACGTCACTTTCTAACCGCCTTCACTTCTCAAATCTCTATATGAAACCAATCAGACTTTGTGTAGCTGAGATCAATGGCAACCTCTTCCCTCAGTCCAGAGTTTAATGTCTGCTGACCTCCATGCAGCGCCTGATATATGCCCTGGCAGAGAGGCTGGGCTTGGGTGGGCAAGGGACGGGGGCAGAATTGGGCAAGAATGGGCCGGCCAAGCAGGGGAGGAGGGGAGGAATTTTGTTGCATTACAGATTACCCAAGATGCTTGCGTGCTAAAATAGCCTAAAGGCAACTGTCTTTTGGTAGACTACAGAGATGTTTTGGAAAATTTACAGATTTACACTGGTATGTAGTTTTCAGTTCGTACCTTCTTCAATCCTGGGACAGACAGACAGACTGACAGGCACATGTACGAAGCTGATTTTACCATGTTTTCTGTGTCGTTACTTGGCTTGTATCTACCCTGTCAGACACAATACAAAACCATGAGACTCTACAAAGTCAGTCAGCCACATCATTTTTCGCTGCTTTGGTTTTGCCTTTAATAACGTTATGTAGTTTTAACAAGTTAAAACTAGCTAGCAAACACTATAATTAATCAAAAAATCAAAAAATCAAACAGAAAAACTCAGTTAAATGACTCCAGTTTACCATCGACCCCCAAAATGGATGCAACCGTCCTCCAACCATCCTTTGAGACAATTTCTCTTTCATTTGTACTTGCCAGGCAGAACTATTGTTCATGTAATGAAATCACATCGGTAAAGAAACAAGGAAGCGTTGAAATCTGATTGGCTGTTGGTGGCTGATAATCATGACAAGTTCAGCTGTGACCAACTACAGAGCAGCTGATGGCTCTGCTCTGCTGCTGACTTGTTGGTCATGTTGCTCAGTGTCAGTCGATTCTTCTTCAGTTCAAAAGACTTTGTAAACCTTTAAGTTAAATGGAAACTTGAAAATCATCCAATCATCAATTAATGGAGTTTTGACTTTGACTTTGACAGCATAGTATGTACAGATAGACAGACAGACAGGCAGGCAGGCAGACAGACAGACAGACAGAAAGACAGACAGACAGACAGACAGACAGACAGGCAGACAGACAGACAGACAGACAGACAGGCAGACAGACAGGCAGACAGACAGGCAGACAGACAGACAGACAGACAGGCAGACAGACAGACAGACAGGCAACAGGCAGGCAGGCAGGCAGACAGACAGACAGACAGACAGACAGGCAGACAGACAGACAGACAGGCAGACAGACAGACAGACAGACAGACAGGGTTAGGTAGTGATCTGTCTGGGAGTGTCCAGCAGTCAGTGGAATGTTCCAGTAGGATCAGAGGTAGAACACACTCTGATCAAGCCTGTGTGTGTGTCTGTGTGTGTGTGTGTGTGTGTGTGTGTGTGTGTGTGACACTTCTGTGTCATTTCAACACGCCAAAACTTTTTCCTCTCTCCTTTCCTCTTGCAAACCACAAACCACTTTGGGGGGAATCACAAACATGATGAATCACAAAAGGGCGCGTAACAGACATAAATGACAGTGTACAAGCTACACACACACACACACACACACACACACACACACATACACAAAGAAGACTCATTTATCACTCATAACCACATCATATATCCCTAATTACCTGAGTAAGAGCATGAGACAGACGCACCTCCTTCAGCGGACACACACATCCACGGATCATTTCTAGTAAAATTCTCCATCATTATTTTACTTGGTAACTTTGTCAGGAACAGCTCTGGACCGTCGCTGGTTTCAACCACAAAGATTAAACAGCAACCAGGGTAGTGACATGGAAAGTCCCATGTCTGGTAAATTATTGCCATGATGCATCCACTTGTTTAATCAAGACATCGGCGTTCATGTCCTTCCGGATCAGGGTGGGTTGAGCTTTTGTCTTAGTCCATCTTCATTCAGTTGCAGCGGTTGAACCTGTGGATGAATGAATGAACGTTTTCCAGCAAAATAAAAATTTTAATCCCAGGTACATTGAACATAATCGCTGTCTCTTCTCTCCTTAGCTCTTATTTTTATTTCTTTTCTCAGCATTTTTCTCTCACTGGTAACGGGGATATTTGTTGGTCTTGTTTAATGTCAATATGATGCAGGTATATTGCAGCTTGTCCTAGTTTGGCCTGGAAAGTCCTCTGAGGCTTTTTCGTGACAAAGGGCTGTAGAAATAAACTTTTTACAACATTGTGTTTATACATACCTATGTTTATATGAGTGGCTACTGCTGGTGGCAATAGAGCAACTCTACATCACGGGCACCTTTACAGTATTTCCTGAAGGTATTTCACTTTCCACCGCCCAAATTGTCCCGGCTGCTCCGCCTCTCTCTTGGTCTGCATTCTTGTCATCGTTAGTAATGATGACGGTTTTATTTAAACTGCGGCCAAATGAATGAGTCGTGTCAGTCGGCATGAACGCGGTACAGTCATGGTGCTAGAAGACAGCATTACAACAGTTTCAAGTTTCCACTTTGATGTCACATGTACGGAAAGTAACCAAGAAGCAGTGCAATCACATATATACAGTATAGGTTCATCACATGTACAGTATGTGTTTAAATGGTTTCATTTGACAAGGACATGATACAAGATACAACCTCAAAGACACTTGAACTGCCTGGTGCATGTTTAGCTAACGTCGGCTAATAGCTAATGTGAGTATTTCAGGTAGCCACAGCGCTAATAATGTGGTAAAAACAAATACAATCACCAGAAGTCATCTTCTCTTTACTAATCCACAGGATCTCATGTAACATCCCGCTCTCATATCGAAACAGCAGTGAGCAAGGCTATTGCTACAGGAAGCTAAAGGTAATGAAGTCCTCAAAATACAAACAGTTACCTCTCGCTGCCACTGGGGGCGCCGATGATTAAATTACTGAAGGCTACATAGTGCAGCTTTGACCAACACCTTACCCCAACCTCATCCAAAGTAGTTTTATTTGATTTTGGTGCGTGTGCAGTGATAGGTTATGTGGCTGGCCATGCATACGTATAATACTACTCAAGGGTGCAGAGCTTTTCTTAAGGTATGTATGATTGTTGCTGTGAGAGCATGTACCACCTCCCATCAAACGTTTTACCCACACCCATTCTAAGCATTGATCTGGAGTCAACTACAACACCCTGACGTTGCACCTACTTGGTCTCACACTTAGCCCCGTAATGAATTGAACAGTAGATTGACCTGTGAGCAGCCAGACAGTAGTAGTGCCAGTTTGTAGATGTTAGATGTTGTTGAACAAGCTGAATCCTGCCTGCATGCTGCATCCATCACATTGTGGTGAACCTCTGATAATTAGCAATGTTCTTGCTGTTCTTGTTGTGCTAGTTACATCACTTTATTTGGATCGTGATAGGGTGAAAGCACATGACTAAAACAAAACAACAACAAACAAGCTGTTAACGTGGATCGTCGCACATTCTGCGTATGTTCTCTATTATTGGTGGCATCTGTAAGTTAGTAAATCTGTCAACTGCAGACAACAGTAATTCTCTAAATCTGTCAATATGTGAATAGCCATCCTAGTGCGAAATATATCTTCACAAAATCTATTTTTAATTTATTTATTCTGATTTATTCTTTGCTGCTGTAATTTCCCCCTGGGGTCAATAAAGTTAATCTTATTTTATGAACTTGAATTGAATATAATGGAGCATAAAATGATATGAAATGTTAGCATGACATAGATATTATGTCATACCCGAAATGCTTTTGGGTCAGTACCACATAGTTTGTTATGGGAGGCTTTTGATTTCTTTAGAGTGCCGGATAGTATTAAGAGGTTAGTTAAAGCTTACTTCTCAGACATCCAACTCTGTTTTACCACAGCAGAGTACACTACAGCTTGGCAGCAGCTGGAGATAGGCACTATGGCAGGGTGTACAATTTCCCCATTAGCTTTTACCATGGCAATGGAGGTCATCATTAGAGCTTCAAAATGGGTAGTGGGTGGGGAAAGGCTGCAGGGAGGGCTGCACCTCCCACCAATTAGGGCTTACATGGACGACATGACGACTATGACGTCAACAGCTCCATGTACTAGTAGGTTACTAGATAAGTTAAATAATAATCTACAGTGGGCTAGGATGAAAGTGAAGCCAAGTAAGTCTAGGAGTATTTCTATTGTTAAAGGGAAGGTAGTAGACAAGAAGTTTTTGATGAAGTGATGATGAAGTGGTACCAACAGTGATAGAGAAACCGGTCAAAAGCTTAGGAAGATGGTGCGATGCTAGCCTCAGCGATAAGGATCAATTTCAGGAGTTGAGGCAGGAAATGATTCGAGGCATTT
>OOFE01022789.1:10011-38245 GCA_900323365.1 Monocentris japonica | reverse complement strand
TCATGGGCGCCCAAGGCTCAGTGATGCGTGTGGGGAGCGAAGGCTAGCCCATCTGGTCCGATCCCACAGAAGAGCTACTGTAGCACAAATTGCTGAAAAAGTTGCTGCTGGCTATGATAGAAAGGTGTCACAGTGCATCTCAGCTTGCTGCGTATGGGGCTGCGTAGCCACAGACCGGTCAGAGTGCCCATGCTGGCCCCTGTCCACCGCCGAAAGCTCCTACAATGGGCATGTGAGCATCAGAACTGGACCATGGAGCAATGGAAGAAGGTGGCCTGGACTGATGAATCACGTTTTCTTTTACATCATGTGGACAGCCAGGTGCATGTGCGTTGTTTAACTGGGGAAGAGATGGCACCAGGATGCACCATGGGAAGAAGGCAAGCAAGCGGAGGCAGTGTGATGCTCTGGGCAATGTTCTGCTGGGAAACCTTGGGTCCTGGCATTCATGTGGATGTTACTTTGACACATACCACCTACCTAAACATGGTTGCAGAACAAGTACACTCCTTCATGGCAACGGTATTCCCCGATGGCAGTGGCCTCTTTCAGCAGGATAATGCGCCCTGCCACACTGCAAAAATTGTTCAGGAATGGAACTTGGCCTCCAAATTCCCCAGATCTCAATCCGATCTAGCATCTGTGGGATGTGCTGGAAAAACAAGTCCGATCCATGGAGGCCCCACCTCGCAACTTACAAGACTTAAAGGATCTGCTGCTAACGTCTTGGTGCCAGATACCACAGGACACCTTCAGAGGTCTTGTGGAGTCCATGCCTTGACAGGTCAGAGCTGTTTTGGCAGCACAAGGGGGACCTACACAATATTAGGCAGGTGGTTTTAATGTTATGGCTGATCGGTGTATCTTGTGTTCAGACACAGCATTTATTATGGAAATGGCCCATTAGCAGCTCACTTCCAGGTTGTCCTGACATTTGCATGGATGTCTGAAAAAGATGAAATTACACGTACGACACAGGTACACAAGTCTTTACACATGCTGAGCTAGCTGCTCAGAGACAGGCACTGTGCTGCATGCCACCATAAGAAGACAGTGATGAAGCTCAGAGTGCCAAAAACATTCAATCCATCATACAAATTAATTAAATATTGAAGTATATTTTCTTTGTTCCTTTGAATCCATTGTAAGGAGAGATCATCCCTTTGATGAAATGATAAAAAGAACCATCTTTCACTGTTTCACTCAGGCTTAACAGGTGGTATGAAAAAAGACCCTGTCAAGAATGACTAAGGTATCAAGAAGCCTGTTCATTTTCTTATCCACCGGATCATATTTTCATTCCTCCTTTTCACTTCAGATATACAGGCAGTGCCAGAATGGGGGCCCATCATTCTGGGCATTTGGCCTAAGGGGACTGAGCTATGTGTTATATCAAAGAATAGGCTTTCTCTTCCTCTGGCTGCTGGCCAACCTTTGAGACAGATGTGCAGTGTCGCCATTCACTGATATAATTATACCATCCCTCCCTGTGCTGGATCAATCATGTCTCCTCCACCCCCGCAGCATCTGGCTGCGGGGTGGCTGAACCCCCCACCTCCCAGGATCATTAATCAAGTACAGGATATGGGCATCTGAAATCAGCACTGCAGTGAGAGAGATTGCAGGGCTACATATAATTGGTGTTTTTCTGGCAGAGAGAAAGTCTGCAGCCTTTACAGTCAGCCATGTTTCAGGTGCATGGCACCTACAAAGTCTGGAGGTTGGGTCTGATGTCTGATGCAGTCAGGCACCAGTCAGACGATCTTGTCCCCATTTATAAGAGAGAAGCGCTGACAAACACTGACGATCAGTAAAGATAACAATCAATGGCAGTCATCATGAAAGGCTGAAAGGCTGAAAAACCGTCAGATTCCTGGAACAACAGAGCTGTCTTCCAGTAGATACATGTGCACCACTTGGATATGTGCAGGGTGCAACTACCTAGTGGTACTACCAGTATCTTTTTTTATCCCTGTTCACATTACAAAAGGTATTAATTGAATTAATTATCCATTTTACAGTCTGTTGACAGCAGAGACAACCAAACATGACATAGGGGTCGAAAAGGTTAACATTGTGATAGGCTAGCAAAAACACAAAATGGTCACTTTGATTTGGTTTGCTGCCAATCTAAAAATGCCTGGTTTAGATGGTACAAGTGTATATGTGGTTAGCAAGCTCTTCCCTGTCTTTCCATATGGATCTATACGGATCCTCTACAGTACGATTCACAAGAAAACCCATTTAGCTGCCCAGGCTGCCACTGTGAAGGTAGTGGCTTCAGGTGTAATAGATTCATAATTCCACATCTTAGATCACCAATCTTACCTTCCACCTCCTGACCAATGGAGAGGCCTGCCCATTTTCTCTGAAAGGAGAAAAAGTGATGGATTCAGGTTCACAGGTCAACGTTTCCCTTGTATTGAGTTATAACAATGGAACAAAGGCACTGACTAGAGAGGGACTATTTATGCCATCTGGTGACCCAGCAACAAGGTGAAAAAGGACAACGGTCGTAGACACAAGACAACTACATTCGCAATTCACATCAATCCCTAAGCGTTTCTGACAGAGACAGCAGTGTAACGTTCCTCTCTAACATGGTCTTATTTCACAACATTTCTTATGCAGTAGTGTGGAAAAGCAGAACTCATGTCCATATTTCAACATCTTTAATAATTACAGCTTGTGTGTGTAATTTACTGATTGTGCATGTGAGATGATCGCATTTGATGCCTGTCATGTCAACAGTCAATCAATTAATGGGAGGTATAAATGCTTGCTGTAAAATAAGACCATCCTGAGGAGGTTACAGTAGTACCTGTGTGCCGTCGTGGCTGCCAAGTTTATACACGGAGGAAGAGCAGGCAGAGACAGGCAAGGCCAAAGAGGAAAAAGCAGTAACAGACAGATTGAGACAAACAGAGAGAGAAAGGTGCATGCAAAGAGCCCACAGAAAACAAGGCAGGACAGCTGCTTAGAGAACATCACTTCAGATACTGTTATCAGGGTTAAAAACAGACAGCGCAGCGTTCCTAGAAACCCTGTGGGCTAAACAGATGGGCTGCCTTAAACACAATGCAAGTGTTCACAGGTGCTTGGTAAAGGAGAACTGTGGATATCACCTAGTAGCTTAATATAATAGACTAGTGCATCTCAGATTAGAAGTAACAACGTGTTCAGGTAGAATAAGGGCTGGCTACATATGCCTAAAAACATTTTCATTAATCCCAAAATACTTTTGATGTTTTCAGAGAACATAGACCAGTTTATCAGACAATACTTTGCTACCAACAGGTGCCAGAAGACAATTATTGCTGCAAACATTGTGCTCTCCTTAAACATGGCAGGAAGCCTACCTGTGGCAGACTGAAGGCGATGGTCCCTGGGACAACACTGGGGTGGGTCTTCACAGTAAACACATACTTGTGGGTTAAATTGCGCACGGTCACATGTCTGCATTGAGATGAATGAGAAAGAGAGAGAAGAAAAGATAATGTTGAGATGTTTGTTTGAGATACACCAATTTTTATTATCAAAAGGCCAAGGTAATTTTAGATAGGGTCAGTCAACCCTACAGTATATACAGATAACCACTTCCTTTTGAGCACTTGGGGGTTAACAGTAGTTGTTGAGGGAGGGAAACCTTACTCAATCACTTCTCAATTCAAGACTTTTGCAGTCGGTCACATTTTTCTTCCAGCCTTGAACCCATTTATTCCCCAACACTTCAGGCTATACAGCACTTACAGCGCTATCAGCACTGACAGCTAGACCCCGTTTATTTTCCTTTTGAGTCATGGCCCAGCAGGGCTTTGAGATAATGTCAAGACTGTTGTCAGAGCAGGGAGCATGTAATCTCAATGCCTCCTGTCAGTCATGAAATTATATTGCTACTGCTACCTTCAGCTTAACCTGCCCCTGTCTCAAACCATCATAAACACATGCACACACCCGCATGCACTCAAATGCGCGCACACCCACAGGTGAAGGAAGGTGTACACCACAACCTTGTGATGTTATGGGTTTGAATTTGGCTCACACCCTTTGTTTGTGGTCACGTCATAAACAGCATGGAACCAACACTGCCGTGGTTCAGGGTTAAACTGCCACCAAGACCGCCCACTAAAACAAATAAATGTGCTTGTGAGATAGTAGAGCCAGAGGGTCTTGAAAATAGGAGGCAGACTCACGACAACTTCTTGCATGGAAAATGGTGAGGATTTATTTACAGGTGCAGGTGAGTACACGTGTAAACTTAAGAAAATGAAATCAAGAAAAAAACCAAGGTCTTTAACAAAGTAAAGGTACCATGCTGATGGAAGATGTAACTGATAGTAACCCTAAAGTGCAGCAAGTTACTGTGTAGCGACGAACAATTAACTTAACGAGGCAATAAAACAAAACAAGCAAAATGATATTCCTATGTGTGTCTAACAATGTGCTATAGTGGAGACATGCAGTGACAAGTGGCATACCTTCAGCCCACCAAATCAATGTAGGACAGGTGAAACAGGATCTGACTGATGAATGCAAAGGGTGTCTGCAGGTTTAATCAAGTTAAATTTAAGACCTTTTTAATGCCTGATAATGGTATTCAGGACAAGTTTAGCAAATTAAATGAACACCATTGTAGATCAATCAGAATCAACCTAATTTCCCCACAAGGATCAATAAGTTTCACCTTAGAATATAGGTGTGCGTGACAAGGCTGATTTCTCCCCAACCGCACACCAAGAAACCACAACATATTTAAGGCTTCTGAAAAAAAAGTTAGTTTAGATACTTTTCTTTTCAGGACCTGGATGCACCCTGATGCACACACCGTTCATGTGACAAAGCTACTGAGGGGGTTGGCATGAAACACTCACTCTTCAAACTGTGGCTCCTTCTCACTGATGACGGCACAGTTGGTCAACGAAAGTTCGTCTGTTGGGCAACGCGCCGCTTGCATAGTCTGAAAACAGGGGAGAGAGAAGAAAACAGACAATGACTCCAGCGAGGCAGTAACTCCTATAAACAATATGAGGTTTCAACTAATAGGGGTTTTTGAAGGCCAATGCCGATCTTTTTGTATTGAAGCTACTGAAACCTGATATTTTGTGCCGATATTCAATATCTTGAAATTTGACCATTTTCATGCCAAAGAATGACAAGGGATCAGTCTTTTCCCTGTAATTTCTTGACAGGCTGGAAAAGCTTCTGAAACAGAATTTAGACAATCATGCAAAACTAAAACCTTCCACTGAAACCCATACAAATGAAATTACTTCTGGGTTAGCAGCTCTTTAAGGCAGGGTGACCCACCACACCTACTCAACGCTAGGGGAAAATCTGGGATATATTAAAAATTATTTCACAAAATAAGATTATTAAACAATTAAATGAATAAATAAAAAGTGCAAAGTAAATAAGATGTGTTGTTTTTGTGACCTCCATCATATCGGCAGTGGACAACACTGACTGGCCGATATCAATATTTAATCAAAGGCCAATATTTGCCCAATATCTCGGTAAACTGATACCAGCAGAGTGTACTCAACTCAGAAACGAAAGAAAAACAAAATGAGGTGCCAAAGGTTTGAAACCTTGGGTTGATGACAGTTTGTCACTTTAAGTTGTGAGGTGACAAAGTCTAGGATAAAACTTTTAAATAATAACACAAATGATCTACTACATATTGCCATTGGTCCATGCTGAAATGAATGCCACAATTTTGGATCCTACTGGATAATGATTCACAACGTATGCCTTTACATTCAAGTTGCTATGATGATTTCTTTCCTCACTATACTTCTATAGAGGGTTCACCAGGCCTGTAGCACTACTGTAGAATAAGCTCAACCAGTATATCTTGTCTTCAGACAAGATCTGATGATTCAGTGGATGAGGTCCCATTTCGAAACTGCATTGCCTTGAAGTTTGGGGCATCGAAAGAATCTTCATTGTCCATAAAAAGAAATTCTTTACAAGCAATCACTTAGCATTAAATGTTGTCTAAGACAATAATTAAGCTAGACTGGTTGTTATCCAAGAACGCTGATTAGTACTGTCAAAAAGAGGATCATGTCCCTCATAGTTCCTTTAAAAGGTTAGAGTTAGGGACACACACACACTCAAAAATGCACACAAAGCAATATTAATGTAGGCTTTCCTATAGATTGTGATGGATAACAGTGATCGCCAACAGTACAGAACAGTGGGGGCTGAGGGGAAATGGTGGTGATTTACCAAAGACTGCTGGTAGTCTGCTGCTAGTTATGTGCTGTAGACACTGGACTTATTGAATTTCTCAATTTAAATTATTATTACACTGCTTAGACTTATTGACTAATGAAAATGGTTCCAAAGTGTTTTCAGCCAGAGGCACACTTAGAAAAAATATGATAAGGCTAACAAGATCCTACATCATAATCACATTCATACTTGGAGGAAAGCTCATCCACTCCGCTGCCTCTGCCTTCAATCGAATTGCATCTTCCTACTCGTACTTACAACGGGCCCTTAAAGGCCAAACTTTGAGCGACTTAGCAGGAGGACAAATCCTCATGGGACTGCTGCATTATTGATTACTGACAATTGGGCTATTAGCTAATAGCTGAGTGAATCAGTATCCCCATAGCCATATTGAGGCAAGCAACATCATGATCCACTGAAATGAGCCAATGAAAATATCAACAGAGCACAGTTATGTTTAGGCTACAATGCAGGCCAAATAGCAGCGCCTACTGTAAATCCATATGCCTAGCTTTCCATAAAAAGCCCATACTGAGCGAGCGTGGCTACCCCCATCCTTCTTCTGTATATTGATTGCAAGACCACTGGCTAATGGCTGTGAGGTAGAAAACATCATGGTATGCCGTTTTGGATGAAGCCAGTATGAATTAATCAGGGAAAAAGAACTTCAATCACCATAGCTTAACCATCATCAGTGTTAACCTGAATGAACACTCTTGCCAACTTTCAATTCACTGGGACCAACAGCTCATGAGAACAAGCCTTTCAAATATTTGTGGAAAAAAAATCATTATGGCAAAATTGCGAATGACTATAATTTCTTCATATTTAAAAATATCAACTTCAAACTTGCTGAGCCCTTTTGGTATTATTTTGACAGATGTGAAAAGTTTTATGATGATATTACACTCAGAGGGGAAGAACGGCAATTAGCACTCATTATTTCAAAGACAAATAAATCATGCAGCAGGTCTTTCACTACAGCTGAACAGGTCAGACATGCTGAGGCCTAGGAGACTGCTCTGTCAACTCAATCACTGAACATTACAAGAGAAGCCCTTGCTAATTAACCATTTCTAAGAAAAAGGCCACACAAGTCAATCTTCATCTGTTCTCCCTCTAATAAGCTAATTAGACCACAGCAAGCCAAGAGAGAATCACTTGCTGGCCTGGATCTCCCAAACATCAAAGTGAGCCTATTTCAAGCATTTCAGTATCTAGGCTAGCCCTGATACAGGACCCTTTGGGAATCTTTCATCGTATGGGTTTTTAACCTCTCCCAAAGGGTCCTGTCCTGCTCCATTGACTTTTTCCCCTACAGAAGTGGGCAAGCCCTATAACAAAAAAAAAAAACTATGTCGAATTTCACTTACCCAAAGATGTCCTTCACTTGTCTACTTTCACCGAGGTGACACGCGCTACATCTCCTCTGTACAAATAAACTTTTAGAGTTTGTTAAAGACAGGTATAGCAGCGCGCGTATTGCTCCGAAGCAGAGTACAAAGAATTTGAGGCGTTTGTCAGCCATCTTTGATTTCATTACATTGGTTACTTGGGGTATACCTGTCTTTAACAAAGTCTAAAAGTGTATTTGTGCATAGGGGATGTGCTGCATCAGGGCTATAGCTAGGCTAGTCTGGGTATCCTAGGTGTCACAATTATCTCCCTTTCAGAGACATTCTTGGGCTGCTGGCCTGGCACGGTCAGATCTCTTGAGAGGTCATATTTAGAGCCAGTGGAAATGGGCAATATTGCCTGCAGTAGGAATGGGGATTGGCAATTGGGACAAAATCTGTGAGCAAAATGTAGCAGACTAGAAGGCACAAAATTGCACTGAAAAAATATTGTTTGTCAAAAACTGCTGGTAAAACTGCTAGTCTATGTTGCCTCAAAATATCCTCCTTAAGCCAAAGTCTTTCTAAAAGTAAGGACAATCTAATGACACTGTTTTAGGAGGCTGGGCATTCCTTGCATTCTGTTCCAATGTAACTAACTCAAATGTATAGCCTATATGAGCTGCTGGAATGTCTCTACACTACTCATAGTAATCATGATCTGGACAATGCTCTGTGTAATCACAATATACAGCTAAAAAAAGCCTGCTTTAAATTAATGAATGTGCATTAGATCATACTGAACAAGACACTCAAACGCATTTATGGACAGCTGCAGCTGCCATTAAGGAAAGTACACACACACACACACGCTTTGTTTACATTGTAATGAACGCTGAACACCGCAGCAACACTGAAAGACCACTGATGTAAGACTGAATGATGCATTCAACAACTATAGTTTGTTAAACTGCCCATGTAGTTCCTTTTACAACTAGACCCAATTCATACTATACTTCCCTCATTTCAGCTTTTAGTGTCATCTATGTTTTCGACTTAGCTCGGGCTAGTTTTTCAGTGCTTCCCAGCATATTTATATAGAAGCCAATAACCCAACCGACAACACAATTTAGTGACTTGTTAGCCCAAGGGCGCTAGTGCACACACTCGTTTTAGCTAGTGCAGTGGTGTCCAATCATGTGCCATGGAGGGCCGAGAGTATGCAGGTATTCACTCCAACCAAAGACTACGGCAGGTGATTTCACTGATTAGTTCCTCCTCTCTGGTTGAAGGTGTGTTAATCAGTGAAATCACCTGGTGTAGTTTTTGGTTGGAGTGAAAACCTGCATACTCTCGGCCCTCCATGGCACATGATTGGACACCACTGAGCTAGTGCAACAGTACTAACGTTACAGCAGTCATAAGATACTCTATTCGTCTTCCGGGCTGTCTACGGAGTTTGAATGACGTCCGATTCTGCCACACAGGCTAGTGCTGTGCTGGCTCACGCTAGGTGTGGAAAAAAAAGAAGCTTCTAGTCCTTCAAGTACAGGTTACGTTTTATAGTCACTGTTTTGGTGTGTACTTGGGTTTACGTTATGTTATTTGTTTAAAATAAACTCACCCGACCGGCCATCTTTGTATTTTTCTCCCAGGATGTTCAAGTGCAATTCAGCATTAGCGTTGTGACAGAACTACCGCAGAACGGAACTCAAGTGGGACGTGAGGGGCGGGATCTCCGTTAGTGATGTCATCACGCACACAACGCGTGGGAGGGAGGATAGGAGAAATGCCCCTGAAGGCAATCTTTTATTTCATGATACTGGTCGTTTTAAATATTATACATGACATGAGCTTACAACTTCAAATTCAACTATCCACTCTTTATCATCGCCTATAATTACATGTATACATAAATGCCTTGTGCACCTTGCTCTCATCAGGAACCCCAGTGCAAATACATTGATCCTTAGGTATTGTCAATACAGTTCTAATACATATAGCTTTGGTCTTTTACAGGTAACCAAATTATGTATAATTACTGAATCAGTAGAAAGGAGCATTTAAATGACAAGACAGTTTTGAAAAAAAAAAATTTATTTGAACTCATCTGAACATCAGATAGCTAGACTCGGTAACTGTTGGTCAGCAAGAACCGCTTGTACATTACTGATGTGAATATAAATCCAAAACAAGCAACAATACTTTATTTTTGGTTTGTGAAACAAAATGAAGCAGTGAATGGCTATATTACAAATTTGTAGAATGTGAATAATAAAACATTTAAATTGAATTAAAGAGGCAAAGGGATGTCTTTATTTTGGATAACATGGGACATGGTAAAAAGAAGCTGTACCTTTGTAAGCACATATACAGAAGGGCATCAAATAATTCAACAAGCTTCCCTTGATGGCAGAATATTTGAGGCTTGTAATTGCAATATGGGGAACTGAACTTCCCTGAAGCTTCCATCTCCTAAAACAGGCATGACAACTATGAACACCTCTGATTTGTGAAATGAAAGCGTTATGACGTGACTGTGCTTTTTGTCAACATGGCTCTGAGGGGAAGAAAAACAAAAAATAAACCATTTCTGCAATTTATGGCACTTGTCTGAGCACTGTGGTACAAAGGAGATAAACATGAGCTATAACTGATCCTGCACAATGAAGCACATCATCTGAACTGAGAAACGGAACACAGGGCCTGGTTCTCAAAAAGCATCTAGGCATTAAGGCCATTGATGCAAACTGGGTTACAATGGTCTGCAGGTGCTCTTATCACTGAAACCCAGCTTTGAGACACCCAGCCCTGATAAACATGGTCTTATACAGTAAAATCCATGCCGTTTTCCCAAGACTGACAATGTTGGGTCAGGTAAACAACATTTTTACATTGCATTGTGTAAAAATCTAAATAAAAGACAATCCAAAGCTGTCATTTAAACTGTGATTTAATGCCCTTAAGTGTGATGTGGCTTTTTCAATCAGGTGACCAATTTGCCAACAAGAGAAAGAGAATCTTAGGTAAATTCCATATTTCATACAGTGTTAACATCTCAATTCCTGTGGGCTGATTTTAGTAAGGATTCTTTCTTACTACCTACATATCTTCCCATTGATTTTTCCTCCCATAAGTAAACTACAGGCACATTTCCTTCCAATGTTGTACACACATTTTGTAAGGTCACAATCCCACCCTAAGTTCCATTTCAAAAGACATTTCAACATGGAGAGCCCAAAGTCTTCTTACCATCAAAACACCACAATACCATAGTTAGGTAGCCAATCAAACAGTTACCAGGTCAGATCACCACAAATCAGTGATGTTTTTGCAAGAGGCAAGACAAACTCCTTAAAATACAAAATATTTATTTGGAAAATGACTTTACAAATGAAAACAAAATGAAAATCAAAACCATACAAATTGTTTGGTTACTAGCATACCACACTAGTACTAGAAACTAACGATGGAGAATTGCTTACTCAGGGATAAGACATAGAAGCTCAGAGGCAATGAGAGAACTCCACTTCTGCACCCCTAATTGATATTGCACCCAAACGTTGAGGCAAACGGAAGGGCAAAAAAGGGGCACTAGTGGTGTGAAATGGCATCATATCTGCTCTATGTACTTATGTGAGTAGGGGGGCAGAAACAGGCCAATCAGTATGATTTTTATTTCTTAAACTTGCAAACTAAAAGTGAATTTAACAGCTGTCTGAAATACGATGGATACTGACTGTTGGCATTGATATGGTGAGCAAAGACATAAGAGCTAGAGGGAGCTCTTGGACCAAAATTCA
Source organism: Monocentris japonica (assembly GCA_900323365.1). Lineage (NCBI taxonomy): Eukaryota > Metazoa > Chordata > Actinopteri > Trachichthyiformes > Monocentridae > Monocentris > Monocentris japonica. Next base: position 26,871 of record OOFE01022789.1, on the reverse strand, counting down.
ATTGCGAGAGTTTCTCTACCTTCCAAAAACTGAACAATGTGCTTCTGAAAGACATGAACCAGAGGAAAAAGAAAGCCTGGTCCCTGCATGTACAGTTAGTAGCAGGGTCTGAGGCTCCCGAGGTCGATGTTGAACCTTTGAGGTTGCAGTGGAGTCAGCTTAAGGCTTTGTAAGCCCAACATTTTTTTTTTTCTATAGGAGATATAAACATATATGTATACTTTAACTTGTTAATCTTTTATTGTGGTTGTACAATATTCCCTGATGGCCTGCTCTGGCCGCTGAGTGTTATACAGAATCCTGAATGGATATCAAAATGAAAGAGGAAAAAAAAAGAAAGACAAGAAGTGATGAAATTGTCCATTGAGGGAGAGGGGGAACTTTCATGGGGAAACTGGGAATCCTGTTTGTTGCAGTTTGTGGGAGTTTTATTTGTCGCTCTCCCCGTCCCCTTCTTAAAATGTTACACACGCTGGTCACACACACACACAGTTCCTCCACCGCACTGCTGTGGTCACCATTTGTTCTAAGGAAAGGGAAAAAAAGTATTGAGCAGAGAAGGGAGATCGAAGGCTGGCATGCTCTTTGGAAAAAAAAAAAAAAAAGAGTTGTTGGCACTCCAAAACTAATTACCTTCACGTGCTGTGACATGTTTTATCATAGCATGTTACCACTCGTTGGGATATTTGAAAAGCAAAAAGGCATCTTGTTACAAGCTAAATATGGCCCACTGGCCCTACTCGGGGTAGCCCTCACATAAATACTAACATTAAAGCAAGAACACGTAAATACACGTCTTGCAATATTCTTACCTATGTTAGCTTCTTGGCTTTGTTGTAGAGTGAATCCACGACTTTGCTCATGTTCTGAATCGTTTCCAGGGCTGCTTCATAAGTTTTGTCCACTGGGGGCTCCTCAAATATGATCAAGACACCTTCACCTTGGTCAAGGATTCCTGCAGAGGTGTCAGGGAAGGCACTTTGAAATATTACAGTACACCTATGAATCTAGCTTTCCCTATAGACAAATATATTGTTAATACAGGAGCAGACATTTAGTCTATTATGGTATCAATTCCACTTACCATGAAACTTCTTATCCAGAATCATCTGTGATAATTTCCTCTCAACATCCCCCTGAAAAAAAAAAATTCATAGACACAATGAGAAAAAAAAAATATTTGAAGGTTTAAGAGTCATGTGACGATTTCAACACTTATATTTATAACACTTGGAAGAACAGTAAGACCCATACCTTTGACAGTTTGATGAGACCTGATATGTGTTCTATCTGAAAACAGAAGGAAAGGGAAATTAAATGTAGGGTATCAATTTTGGTCATTCCATATTAACCTGACAACAGGTAATTAGAATTTGTCTTTAAACATAACCCTCCAAAATACATCCACAAATATGTTTTTCATCAGGTCAGAGGGCAGGATTGCCAAGATGCCTTTGTAAAGCTAGGCCAAGCTGGTCTTTACCTGTACTCTGGAGAAGGGTTCAATGACTCGGATGAGGTTCTGTTCCAGCAGGTTGTCATACAATGTGGCCAGGTGAGTGCTGATGATGGGGTCATCCCTCAATTCTGCTCTGTACTCTGTTAGGGACTGGGAAATGCAATGCAATGCAACTTTGACTTAGAAAAAACAAATGCCTTCGCAGAGAGGCAATTTGTGTTGAAGCATACTACATAAAATAAAAAACAAAATTTTTAGTCATACAGTACAGCAGTCATGAGCATCCCAATTTAAAAAAAAAAAAAAAAAAAAAAACCAGACAACAATGAACAAAAGTTCATTTACATTTGTATTGCACATACCTAGCTGAGAAGGGGGGCAGAGGCAGAAGAGAAAATGACACCATGAAGGCTAAATGGAGCCTGCCACCTTAGCATGAAAAGCCATTAACAGATTTAATCTGACTAAAAAGGCTCCTACCTTTTCAAAGTCTGCTAATGATCTGTTCTTGCTGGCCTGGGCAACACATTTCAGTGCATCTGTCTGGAGAGAAAAAAAAAAGGACATGGAAATGGTCAGTCTAGAGTGAAAACCTAAATGGCCTTGTTTACCAGTACAGAGCTGAAATATGTCTACTAAGTGCAGTGTGCTAAATTACAGAATCCAACAAAAAAAATAGAAAAACTGCAATATTTACAAATGCAGTTCATCTACAAACTTGCAAGAACCAGTACATTTTATTTTAATCAGAAGGTTTTTCAGATGGTCTCCTAGAAAATATTCCGGGAACAAAAAAAAACCTCAAATTATTTTTGTCAGTGTTATGCAACTGTTTTGTCTCAGTCTGCTTTGAGTTCAGAGTGATAACATGTTCTTGCCTGTCGGCCGGCGTACCGCAGGCCCAGTTTACCGCTGATCAGGGATTGCACCTCCTCTGGTCTGGAACAGAACAGTAACAGAAACAACCAAATCAGAAGTCAGTCAGTCATGATACAAAGGCAACATGTTGATTCATCACAAATACTGTCTGCAGCACAACAGGTACAGATAAACGGCTTAAAAAACAATGCAGATGAACATAGTGAGATATAAGAAAACGTGTCAAAAAAATGTTGACACAACTGTTGGTAAAATTATCCACTGACATTGCCTCACAATGTTGCCCATGTATAATGCTTTACCTACATGCAGACCTGAGACAACTGTTAGGTGAAACACAGAAAGTTATATTCAGGATTTGCTTCACCTTGCCTTACAAGGTGGGCAGTTCTGGAGCAACCCAATGCGCTCCAGTGTACAAGGCAACAATCAATTTAATTTAAAATAATAGTAACAAGTTGACTGCAGTCCGCCAACGCATTGAGTTTTTAGCGTCACTCACAAGTTGAGCACGATCTTGCAGAGAAGCATGTATTTAAGTGCTGTGATGGCTCTGGGGCTGTCGATGGAGTCATAGCCCTCGAAGGCCTCGAAGAAGTAGGAGTAGGCCGTCTTCCAGTCCTTCTCCTCTGCTGCATGGATGATCCCTGCAGCAACAGAGGCGGAACAGTAACTTGAATACACATGGCACCATCATGCTTCATGGCACAGTCCTGCCTCCTTCAGATTAGTAAATATATACTGACTTGAGATGGTTGCTAATGTAAGAGGGAATGAGTCACTGGAACCTTTGTGAGACATTACTGAAACATTACTTTATAGGCCAATTTATTCAATTCACATTCATTATTATTCTTTGTGTAAGACCTCTTGATGGTGCAATTCACAATTACAATTCACTTGTTAAACAAGTGTACCACTAGAAAATTATACATAATCAGTTAAATAATGCAATGTTGTGACAAATATTTCCACAATCACACCTGTCGTATGTGACAAACAAAATTATGCAGTAGCTTTGAACCTGTGTCCTGTTGAGACTTTGACAAAACACACAAAATACATGAATGTGTTTTGACCTAAGACTTACATTTAAACAGTCAGATTTCCAACACATGCTCAAACTAGCCGTACTCTTACTCTTCGTTACCAGAATTTATAGGAATCTTTGTATTGTGTTGCCAACAGAGATTTGTCAGTAGCTTATTTATTTTCAATGACCTGGCCTGTGACCCTGGCAAACACCACTTGTCCCTGCTATGGAACTGACCAAATATTATTTGCAAATACTTTGTATGGCTCATTTTATCCTAGATAGATGTCAGATGGGTAGGGTTTGTCACATAGGACAATCAGTGCAAAAAATTTAATTCAACACTATAAAAGTATCCAAAAATTAATTTAGCATACTTTTCTGTGATTGAGAACAATTTTCCTGATGTGATAAGCCCCACCCATCTGGTAAGAATTGTGGCCACTGTTTGACCCAGGTGTGTTTTGGAATGGAGGTTGGTGAAGAAATCTGACCTGACTGCATGTCCAGTGCTGCCTGGAGCTTTGGGGGACAGTAGATGGCGTTAGCGGTGGTCCTGGCTGAGGTGAGGGCTGCGCGGGCCTTGGGCAAGTTACTGAGGGCATGGTATGTCTTACTCTCCAGCAACTGAACCTCCACCAGCAGAGCTTTGTCATCCATCTTCTTCAGCTCCTGGAGCAATTGGGTGCCTGAAGATTGGAGAGAGGAGGACAGTTAATGTCATGCACATTAACTGTTGTAATAACTTTGTACAACACTCTTGTGACACCTCAGTCAACAGCAAGGGAGCAAATGCAGTCTTCTAGTCCTGATCTCTAGAGAACGTCATGTCAAACTCCTTAGTAAAACCTTTGCAGAAGAAGACAGATGTTGCCACCTCCCAAAAAAAGAGTACTCACTCACCAAGTGCCAAGGCCTCCTGGTATCTTTTGGTGTCAAAATAGAGTGAGATCAGTCGCGCCTAGGGGGGAGAAGGGAGATTGCTCTTACACAAATGAAAAGCAGTTGTGCTATAAGCTTAACTCCAGATAAGCATATGTCAATCTATTATCGCGCAGTCTATCAGTAAGTCACCAATCAGTGTGACAGAAGCACATTGCTCTACATTCAGGAGTGTGCTCAAATGATGAGAAAAAAAAAAGAAAAAGTGAATGGTGACTTCACAAATTATTTCATCAAAATTTCCTGAACTTTGGTCCAACAGCTCATTGCAGGCCCAGCTAGCTAATCTTGAAAGACTATGTGATTTTGTTTGTATCACCAAAATGTGCCATGGACAAAATATGGTTGACAACCACTGCAATCTATTGTGATATGAAAAAACTATTAGGGTATCAGTTATAGTCATAGGACTTACTGAACCTGGGTAACAACATTGTGTCCTTCATCCACAACCTAAATTCTTGTGGCTGCATTGAATTATTGTCCATTGAGGCTACTGGTGGAGAAATTGGCATCTTTGCCTCTTCTACAATAGATTTTTCCATGTATGATTGTTGAAACATAGGTGCAAAATGGAGAGTCTAGAAAGAAACTCTTGTCCTTTGATTCTGAGGGGCTGAAACCAAAATGTGACATTTCCAGTTGATTTTGTTGATATTATTCATTTGGTCATGTTATTTTATTCAATAGAAAATTGTTAATGAGTAAAATACAACAATCAGTACAATTTTCTAACTTGTCTAATGAAATTTAATCTTCTGAATCTTTCTCAAGTATTTTTGCATAACCCAAATCTCTGTAATAGTGCACAGTTCTTGGTCTAGAGATATACCGGCATTGCTGCACCAATATCCAGCTCCTCTACCTCTAGTAAAAATAATTTCTCTATAAACCTCCTTACCTCAAGAGCCTGTCGTAGGAAGGTCCTCTTTTCAGCCTTGGCCCACTCAATGCATTCAAGACACAGATCCACCTCTTGCCCAGTTGCCGCCTCCATGTCAAGAAAGAGATCCAGCAGAGAACGGACCAGCCGGGCCGCCTTGGCTTTGCTGATAGAGATCAGGAAAGGCCTCACAAATTTCAGCAGACCCCCTAGTTCTGGAGACCACCACCACAGGAAATATTATGAGAATATCTCAGAAATTGGAGACGTATATAGCATAACATCAGCTAGCTGACATGAGCTCTATTGAATGAACTTTATGCTTTATTGCAAGTTAAAACAGGGTGTCTGCAGGATTCTTCAACTTAAATTTAATACTTTTACGACGTTTTGAATGCCAGTTAGAATGACATATGAGACCAATTTCACATTTGAAAAAACAACTGTTGACCTATCAGAATATGGTCCGCATGGTCTCAATAGAGGATGAACAACAAACCAAAAAACAACATTTTTAAGACTGAATTTGAGACTAAACATTTTATATTTAATTGTATTCAAGACCATTTAAGGCCTTGAATTTAGATAATATGATTTAAGACTTTTTCAGACACACACCCTTTAAAGAATAAAATCAAACAATTGTGGTAAATGATTGAGTGAGGGAGTGAATAAATGATTGACATAATTGTTGCTAAAAACAAAACTGCCTGAGAGTGATAACGCTTACCTGCAGCTTGTCCTGTCTTGGCCAGGAGTGTCCCCAGCTCCAGGATGCTCTGTTCTTTAACCCTGACAGCTTCCTCATCATTTTCTTGAACATCTCTCCTCACTGTTGGGGCAAGGTGACAAGTTAATATTAGGTCTGAAGAAAACCTATGTATGGTGTCATAGTGTTTCTAAAATTATGGGTTGCAAGCAGCCCCACGTGACAAGACTGCTAGTGTGTTTTTAATTCAATCAATAAAGTATCTATCTATCTTAACTGTCTGGGTGCCAAAGTGAGAGATTTAATTTACTCAGTGGGTCCTGGACAATCCTGTATTGGGTAGGTCTGCTATAGGGCTTCCGCTGGCCTAACACTGAGCGTCAAAGAACCTGTTCTAGTTTATCTAGTATTACTCCATATTAGGCCCTCACTACAATCTGACAGCCATGTGTCCTGTGTCAAAAAATTTCGAACTGCCAGAGGAACAAACATTGTAGCAAGCCAGCTTGTCAGCTAGCAAGCTAGTGTGACAAGGCAATTTGAGGACAGTGACGCCAATGGGGAATGTTACGTTGCTCCTTACAGCAGCAGACTTTGTTTGTCATTTCCATTGGCTTGTCATTGTGTGTGACCATACACATGCATACGGTCTGTAGCTAATATTAATTATTCAAGTTCTCCCATTAGTTAGCTAAAACAGCATAGCGTTAAATCTTCTTTTCACTTTGCTTGAGAGCAGGCTGTTATCGTGTTGCTGGGATGGGTCAGAAGCTTTTGACAACAAGCTAATGACGTTAGCTACAACAGTTATTATGCTAGCCTGGCTAGCTAGCCCACTCACGTCTAGCTACTTAGTTAGCTTGGGAAAGGCCATTAAAACACCACAACATAAGAACTGACTAGCTTGCCTAAAACATTGCATTACTGAGAACTGTTACGTATTTGCATGTGAGTCACGACCAGGCCTAATGTTAGCAAAATAGCTAACTAGCTTACTAACTACCGTTATCCCACCATTCAACAGTGAGTCAGCACAGCACACGGACCGGCTCTTGTCAGTGAACAGCACTAGCTAGCAAGCTAACCTAGCAACCCTTGCACTGGCTGAGAAATGTCAAAATACAGTGACCAAGAAGAGTTTTCATCTATAACCCCATTCAGCACTTACCTATTGAATGGAGAATATCGATAGAGGCGTTGCGATCCGTGCTAATGAGAGACTGGGCTCTCTGAAATTCGACCACTGCTGCAGCCGCCATCTTCCTTATTCAAATGCTGCCTGTATGAAATCTATGTGCGAGGGCTACGTTACGTATCGTACGTTACGTCACTACACCACTTGCATGTCGGGATTTAAGGAAATTTGGGAAATGTAGTAAAATTAATCAGAGCTCGTATATGTACGTTTCAGGCCTCTTTTCTGGCGCACATGATATGTATTTTATTCTATATTCACTATGTAACTGATGCTGCTCTGTCGTTAATCATTCAGCTGTCTGTCATTATAGGTAGGAGGCATTTTAGTGGGGAGTTAGCGTGGGCTTTCCACTTTATTGCACGCATTTTTAAAAACCGTTTTACACATAATATCATTCATCATAGATACTGTACGCAGAAACAAATATGTCTAAATATGCACCAATCAGAGAATTACTTTCTAATGGACTTGATTGAATAGTTGTTGACCAGAAATGCATGGGGGAAATATACGGCCTGATTTATTGGTAGACCTAATGGAAAATATGCTGTCACATTTAGCCAACAATTACAGTCAAATGTTTCTATCTCTCTTCAAAGCTTTATCTCATATCACAACAGTGGAAAAATAGGCCATCTGGGGCTACCCGTACCAATAAGAACTATAGTAATCCTATATGCCTAATTAATTAATTAAGGTTACTATATAAACATTATAGTAACACTTTATAATATCAGTCATTTGATATTTTAAAATAAAGAAATAAAAAAAATGAAATAAAATGTTTGCATTATACCATAGAAAATTCTATAGTAATACCACAGGGGCTGATAAATGTAGCCTACATTAAGGTCACTATTAACTAGGGTTTAATGGGATTTTGAAGGTCGATGCCAATACCAATATTTTTGTATTGAAGCTGCTGATAGCTGATATTTTGTGCAGATATTCAATTTAAATTTGACCATTTTTATGCCCAAGAACAGAATTTAGACCATGTGACACTAATATTCTCCATTGAATTAGGGTGGGTTAGCAGCTCTTTAAGGCAGGGTAACCCACCCCACCTAAGGGAAACTCTGGGATGCATTAGGTCGAATTAATTTACAAAAACATTATTAAGCAATTCAATGGGAAAAAAAGTTTACAGAAAATACAATTTCATTGCAGGTTTAACCCCACTATTAACTCACTATTGAGTACAACATGCATACAGTATTTTAAGGAATATTGTAGTGATACCATAGGAGATTAAAAATGCCATAAAGTATGATAAGGGCACTATAAACTCACTACTGAGTGCCACAGGTATACTATGAGTCCCTATAGTAATCTCATACGACTATTAAAGTGATTTTGGTTAGGTTAAAGTTAATGTTGTTTTCAACAAACGGGTGATGTGAGTTCATTGGGGTCGGTCTTCTTGAGTGACGGGGCGGAGTTGTTGAAACCGGCACGGAGCGGCGCCCCACCACCGCCTTTGCGTCAACCATCTCCACGCAGTCAGTGACAACACACAGCAGCCCTCGCAGCATCCGCATCTCACGGCCAGGAGGACCAGTAGCACATCTTCATCTCAGCATCCATTCCACAGTTGCCTACCATCGCCTGCACATCACCAATACCCGGCTGGTTAATCCCTTGTTTTCTTTTTCCTCGAACCGGATTGTTTTGTTTGTTTCATTCAGTTTTCTCTGAGATGGTTTATGTTTCATTTTGAGTCGCGTCTCATAAGGAAAGACAGGCTACTGCTCGAGACGTATAGAGCATCGCTGCAACGCAATTATCTTCCCATTGAGTAGAAGGTAAACATTTGGTAAGTAGGCTTGGTCTGTTTAATTTTGTTATCCATTCGCACTGACATTGCAGTAGTTTTAGATTGCAGTGATTTTAGAGCCAACGTTTTTGGAATACCAGAGATGCGTAGCTATGTAAATTCGGCGAAATTTGAGGATAAACTGGAAGAAATTAGGATGTGAAGTTTGATTTAGTCAATAGACTATAGCCACATTCGTTATGAACCATTATAAGGGAGTCAAATAGGATTAAGAAATTGCTCATTGTGAAGCCACCGCCTATTACGGCCAGCATCCTCATTTCGACGCAGACACTCAGTTTCAGGACCACGGAGAGCTCCGATGTACACAACTCATTATGACAGGAGGCTGCCAAGCAAATACGTCCATCCTTTAAATACCAGAGTCCAATAAAGCCACATTCGATGTGTCATTTTGGATGATTTTTCCTCTACTGGAAAATCAATCATCAGGTAGACATACGGTGATGGAATGAAGGATTGAGCCTGCTTGAATCCTGCGTAAGTGTGCATAGTCGATTCATTCACTGTTTGTCTTTCAGCTATGCATAAGTAGCCCACTGCAGTAAGGAAGAAAATGGTGTCGTGGAAAAGACTCATGTTTCTGCTGGCTAGTCTAATTTCAAAGACTACATGGCCTTGGCTCTATGCATCAGTAGGCTCAGCCCTACAGGCAGCAAATGCGTCCTTCACTTATTATGGTGTTTACGTTTCAGGCTTCTTTTTAGTGAGAGGGGTGTGCTGCCGTGTCTTTCACTTTGACTAGTCGGCCATTGCCCATGAAATCTGAATCGCTCAAGATAAGATACTCACGAATTTACCATGTCCCCCTATGATGGCGACTTTTTCAATCACGTGGGCTGTAACTGCTCTAAATAGTTGATAGACAATCATTGATCGTAATATTTTATTCTGTATACTGTGGGTCTTTTGTAAATTAATGTGGGCTGTAGGGTACAATGCTACATTCAACTGCTTCAAGTGTTTGGATGTTTGCCTTGTGGATTATGTTGATCATTTGCAGAAAGGAGGGAGCTATACTGTTTGCATTGATTAGTATAAGACCTATGCTGAACCATTCTACCACTAAGTGGGTCAAAGCAGTACTACTAATAAGATCCTTCAGTGTTAATGATATAGCTTTGAGATACAGTCAGATATTCTGTTCTTGCACACATTCATGGCATTATCTCATGTAATCAGAGTAATTACAGCTTGAATGAGATCAAATTCTAATCACATTTGTAAATAGCCAATAATGAAGGAATGCATCCTCCACCATTCATTTGTCTGATCACTTATCTGTTCTGTTTTCAACAGTCAATACTGGTCATCTGGAAACGGAGGTGATCTGAATCTGTTCAGAGAGCAGTTTACAGGACGACTCCTGCAGGCTTTAAATGTCTGAGACCAACTGTAACCTGTAGCCCAGGTCTCCCAGCTCCCAGAAGCATTGAGGCATTGAGACCCTCAGGATCTCCCCTGCCAGATACTCTTCTGACCCAGCGCGGCTAAAGCCCCTGGACACTTCCAATCACCATGGGAACCGTTCTGTCTTTGTCACCTAGCTACCGAAAGGCAGCTCTCTTTGAAGATGGGCCGGCCACCGTGGGCCACTACACAGCTGTCCAGAACAGCAAGAATGCCAAAGACAAGAACCTGAAGCGGCACTCACTTATCAACGTGTTCCCATGGAAGAGGATTGTGGCAGTGTCAGCCAAGAAGAAAGGCTCCAAGAAGGTGCAGCCCAATGGCACCTACCAGAACAATGTCACCCACCTCAACAATGAGAACTTGAAGAAGTCACAATCCTGCGCTAACCTGTCCACCTTCACCCAGGATCAGAGCACTCCGGCCCTCACCAAGAGCTCTAACAACACTGTGTCATCCGTCAAGAAGGCCCCCCTGACCAACTCCAATGTGGCCCCCGGGACCCCCAAGAGAGTGATCGTCCAGGCCTCCACCAGTGAGCTGCTGCGTTGCCTTGGGGAGTTTCTGTGCCGGCGTTGCTACCGGCTGAAACACCTGTCACCCACTGACCCAGTGCTGTGGCTGCGCAGTGTGGACCGCTCTCTGCTGCTGCAAGGCTGGCAGGACCAGGGCTTCATCACCCCTGCCAATGTGGTCTTTGTCTACATGCTGTGCCGTGACGTGGTCTCCTCTGAGGTGGCCACGGAGCACGAGCTGCAGGCTGTGCTGCTCACCTGCCTCTACCTTTCCTACTCTTACATGGGCAATGAGATCTCCTACCCACTGAAGCCCTTCTTGGTGGAGAGCTCCAAGGAGACCTTCTGGGACCGTTGCTTGTCCATCATCAACCTGATGAGCACTAAGATGCTCCAGATCAACTCCGACCCACACTACTTCACCCAGGTGTTCGCTGACCTGAAGAATGAGAGCCAGAAGGAGGAGGAGAGAAGCCGCCTGCTCATTGGCCTGGACCGGTGAGGGGACGCTGGGGGGGAAGACAGGGGTCGGGGAGATGGGGCATACTCCAGTCTGGCATTTCAAAGTTTCAAAGTTTATTTGTGACATTATTTATTTATTATTGTCCAAATTGCAGAGGGAGTAGACCCATTCTGGAGTACTTGACATTTACAACAACTGTTCTTTGTATCTAATAAGACAGTTCAAGTTTTAGTGGGAGGAGAGGGTGAATTCTGAGGTTGTATGAGGGTTATTTTAACTGATATATCCAAATCTTTTCATTGTGTTGGAGAGATAATAGTTGCAATGGTCACCAAAAAGGGGACATGGGGATTTCATTCAGCAAAGGGCAACTGAGCATTCTTTTCTGCCTCCAGAAGACTTGTACTTAAAAGGTCAAGTTATATTTTCAAATGAACAAGGAATGGAACCTGAGAATGAAAGCTTTTTTGACAATGATACTTAAACAAAAAATGCCAGACTTGGGTACATCCTTTGCTAATATACAGATATATATCTATATAAAATACTGAAAAATCTTAAAAAACAATTCAGACAAAAAGACAAAAAACTTTACAAAAGGAAGCATAAATCTACAGCAATGAATGTGGAGAGGACTGAGGATGCTGCAGCCTACCAGTGACCTTCTGACTGAGAACTGCCTACTGCAGGAGGGTGAGGGCCATCGCGTGACTGGCTTTCCTCATGCATCATAGATGAACAGGCATCCCTGGCTGCAAAACCCTGGCTCTTTGGAATGCCAACACCCACATCCCCTCCATCACAAGGATACGACCGGACATTTCTGCTGCAGCAATGCATATCTGGCCATCTAGCAAAGAACAGGTGGAGGGGCCGCCAGTACTGGATCCATGTTTTTGTGGGTTTGTTTGTGGCTGTGCAACAGGACATGTTGAGGGATGATTGGAAAGACTTGACAACAAGCCAGCAATGCATTGTGGGACTTTTGATCAAAAGACAACAGGAAAAGGATGTATGGCCAGTGATTAGTGGTTATACTCTGTGTGTTGAGAAAGACCTACTTTATTTTCATCTGAGAAAAAAATAAAACAAAGTTAATGGATGTTTTACTTCCCAAAGGCTCATACCTATGGAGGCTTATTTATTGATTTTCTGAAACAAGTTCTTTTTTTTTTTTACTATGTAATCTAATGCACGTGTGCCATGCAATTTTACAGAGTTTCGGGGGGGCAGGAGCAATTACCTTTCTTCTTTCTACTTGATTTGTAAACCAACTGCATCTGCATTAGAGAATGCTGTGAACAAAGTGAAACTAGTTTATTTAGCTATGCTTGCTAAAATAGGCTATTTGTTTACCAAGGAATTCTTTTTGTACTTTGTTAATAGGTTGTGTTGAAACCACATTGGAATGATGGTTCATTTTGTGCTTATGATTCAGCAAAGAAAATATTAAAACAGTGCCATATCTAAGATGAAAATCCCGTAGGTCTGAGAAAACTTTGAAAGATGTCCAGATAGTAAATGATGGGATGGATTTTCATCTACTAATGATTACTTACTGACACTTAATTTATTGCCATATATTTATTCTCTTGGCACATTCATTGTAAATGAAAGATCATGATAAAAGACTTTGGAAGGGACAGGATATGAGGGCTTTTGCTGGTATAGCTGGTGAGTTTATCTTTGGTGGGAATGAAGATTGATTATGGTTGATGCAAAGGAATGTTGCAGGGATTTAATAATGAATATCAAATTGAAGCCCTTAGATTGAAACCAATGTTAAATCTGACCATCACCAAAGTAACTTCATCAGAGAGACCTTGATAGAATAACACGTCACCGACCCTGTACTTAATAATAGGCCCTGAATACGTCCCCTCCCCATGCACACACCCCAAACTGACCTGCATGAGTAGCTCAAGTCAAAATGCTGTTCCACATATCAGTATGGGAAAACAGACATTTTCCAAGTTATTTCAATGTCATTCAGCATCACCGCAGAAAATGACAGCGTACCTTGAGAATAGTCCATCAGTACCATTTGTGTGTAAATCAAATGTAAGGCAACACCACATTTATCTAGGGGCTGGAGGAGATAGATGAGGTAATGGGTTAGATTCCCTTTGACCTCCATGAGAGATCATCACACTTTCAATCAGACAAACCACTAGACTAAATGACAGCCTGCAGAGGGCAAAGGGAGCACCGTGACGACCAGAAGGGAGAGCATACGGAACAGTTGAGATACATGGATTTTCATGTGCATGGGAGAGTAGTCGAAGCTACTGCCCACTGCAGCTCCTCACAATCTCCATAATGGTTCTAATCACAGCAGATGCTATGTTCACCCTGTAAGCTCCTGTTAACATATTGGTCCAGGGGCAAATCAATTTACTGTTAAAATTAAATAACGAAACAACCTAGTTTAAATAGCAGTAAGAGAAATGTATTTACTGGTATTTACAGCTCATCTCAGTAATGACAAATTGTGCATGCTTTCGCTGGCAGTGTTTCCCAAAATGGGACAATTTATATGGCATTTCATTGCCCACAAAAGGCTCCTGTCATGTGATGAAAGTTGTTCCTAGAGAATGTTTGGAAGGAATACCTGCCTTTCCTCTGCTGTATTAGTGTGAATCAGAGAAAATGAGCAGTTAGCAGTTGCCTGCCATATGGGTATGTGAGAGCAATGAGAGAGTGTAGTGTTATCGCGTACTAGCGCAATAGAGGATACACACTTCCTTGGATGGTTTCTGCTCTCGCAAAAAAGCAGGGCAATGGGGTCAAGGGTCTCAAAGTAGAGAATCTGGATTGTCTCTCTGTCCACTTGCCCCAACTCACTGAAATGTGCCATTTTTTTCACTTGCATCACTGAGTAGCTGTTTGAGAAAATACTTTTGAAAATGATTATAAAAAATATGAAAAAACTCAAGTGATAGTTTAAGATTTCTGTCAAATTCTTTTCGGTATCTTGTTGCGTAATTTGTAGAACATAAAAAGAAACAGTGGTTAAGAACTTCAAAAAGAGAGGCATTCGATGGCTGCATGTGTGTGCGAATGTGTGAACAATTGTGTGCGTGACTGGGAGAGTTTTATTTGTACAGAAGAATGTGTGAATATTTGTTTTCCTATGGCGAAGAAGTGGAAAGGGGGCATACACCACACCGGTACTAGGCTTGGTTTTCCTTAATGGGGGAGGGAGGGGTGTTGACGCTGTTCAATAAAATGTTCTTTTTGAAAAAGTCAAAAAAGACGTTGCTGTAATTGAAACTTTTTTCAATTGGTTTCTGCTTACTTTAATTTATTTTTGTACTGTGATGGAAAATAAAATGCACTGATCGTTCAAGATGCCCACTTATTGTGTCTTATTGTGCCTCCAACTGTGGACACTGTTGTCTTATATGCACTAGACTTTATCTGCACGTTGCAAGTGTCACTCCCTGGCATCAATGCTAGCGAATGTTATTGTATGTATTATTAACGGTGTCGAGGAGTGTTGAGATTATTATTACCATTATTAAGACTTAGGCAATTGTAAAGATGAGGGAATGAGCCAAACATCTGAGGATAGAGATCAGTTGTCTCAAACCATGTGCCATGGAGAGCCGTATGTATACAGGTTTTCATTCCAACCAAGCACTACAGCGGCTGACTTCACTGATTAGTTCCTCCTCTCTGGTTGAAGGTCTGCAAATCAGTGGAATCAGTCGCTGTAGTGCTAGAATGAAAACCTGCAAACAAACAGCTCTCTATGACACATGGTTGGAGACACTGTCCTAGAAGTGCTGCCAGCAGGCCACGCTAGTATGTATCTAGCAAATATGTTGAGAGCATAGACAGACAGACAGACAGTTCAGTTCCATTCATTTACCCCTTGATCAACCACTACTGTCTTTGTCACCGCCCCCTCCATCCCACCTCCCACTAGATAGTGATCCATCAGCCAGTGGATTAGCAACGCCTGCTGAGGTAGCTGGTGATGGCTGACACAGAGGCAGTGGGCAGTGGTGTCGTCATGCCGACTGCAGGGGTTTTAGCCGGCTCGACGTCACCCAGGGAAACAGCTGTTAGTGGGTGGATTAACAGTCTGTTCTACCCAGCTATTACCACATCACACGTAGAAGACAACAGCTGGCTTTGGAAAACATTAGAGTCAACATGACAGCACTCCTTGCATGCTATCCAGACTATTTATCTGGAAAACTTCACCCATAAGCACAAACACAAATAAACAAGCAGACGACAAGAAAACATGACACGGAGCCATTAGAGCACATACATTTATTAATAAAACGATTAATGAAAGAACTTTCATTGTGGAAACTCATGGAATGCAGAACCTGCATCTACGCAGAACATAGTTGTACATAGTAGTACATACAACAGTGAGGCTCCCTTAGATTTGGTCTGTGTTTCCTTGTATTTATGGATTTGTAACATTGAAATATTACACAAATATGCAAGATATAAAATTAGGCACATATTGGATGGATGTGTATAAATGTAGGTTTCTCATATTTTGTGTAAAACCACAGAGTATGGAAGACATTAGGGAAAAGAGAACAATTTGTTTTATGATAACCCTTCGTCTAGTGTGGATGGCCTTGATAATAAACTTGTCAAGTGTGTGGGGAGAACTGAAAGAACACTGAGACAACTGTAGATATGTACTTGCTAAGATCTCACTAGGGAGAACTGTGAGGGGAAGAACACGATGGCACAGGTAACCCACTTTTCACCTTTATCTTTGTCCTTTTTTCCATTTCTAGGAAGAGCCTGTAATTTTGACATTCCCTGTGTTGCTACCCTAGGGAATTCCAATTACATCCCCCCTTCTCATAGCAAAGAAAATCACTATTATGGAATATGAATCACCAGTAACAAAGTTTGGATCAATATTTACATTTAGGGTTAATATGTTCAACTTTGAATGGGATTTTCAATTATTGCCTATGCACTGTAAGCTCATTGTTACGGATGTTTTGTTGTTGGCATAGACTCTCTTGCATCTCTCTGTCTAACACTACTCCCGTGCACAGGAGGGTCTAAGAAAAAAAATGAAACACTTCACTGCCCAGCAGGACGGTACAGTCAACCCACCTGGGCAGGGAGCCAAGTGATTTGATAGAGGAAGGAAAGTGAAAATACAGAGGGAAGGAGGGAGGGAGGGAAGGAGGGAGGAAACATATCAAGTAGAGGGAGTGGAGAAGGAGAGGAGGCCATGCGAGCCATTGTTCACCGACAACAGTCTCCCTCCCCCTGAGAGGAGAGGGGAGGGGAGAAGAGAGAGAGTGCCGCTGAAGTGAGAAGTGACAGTGGGTCCATTCTAATGATGAGTAGTGAATAGCAGAGAGGAGAGGAGAGGAGAGAAGAGGAGAGGAGAGGAGAGCAGAAGCCCTGGTGGGAGATATCATGCTGGAGGATATGTGCACGCACACGCACACACACACACACACACACACTACAAATAGGCAACTTGCACATATTTCCCACTTGCACCTTATTGCACACATCTCTTGTCTGTTATAT
>OOFE01022788.1:44863-55488 GCA_900323365.1 Monocentris japonica | reverse complement strand
GGGGGGGGGATATAGGAAGAAAAGAAAGGGGCAGCAGGCAAAGAGAGAGCGGTCAAAGAATGTTAAGGCTATGTTTACATGCAGGCTACAATTGGATTATCTGCAAGGCTGGTCTGAACATATCAATGAGAAAATCATTTCAAATCACTTTGAAGTTTCAAGTTTGGTTGAAGCAAGTTAGGCTACCCGAGGTGTTCAGACAGGATGAGATTATGTCAGCTACAAGTAATTAGTCATAGCTTGGACTGTATGGAAATGCAGTCACAGAGAAACTGAATCTTCCTCCCCTTTCTCCTCATTATACTTTGTTTTATCTCATTTGCCATAAAGCTATGAAACATTCCCAAAATCCATTTTGATCCTGACATAAAAACCATAGGAGACGCCCCAGGTGATACACGCAAACACCTACTTCATCTTTTAACACCTACTCGGCAATAGGGAAGGTGTGGGAGTTTAAACACATTTCTCGGTGGAAGAAACATCGGCGATTAGAGAAATGGG
The DNA here is from genome assembly GCA_900323365.1 of Monocentris japonica. Classification (NCBI taxonomy): domain Eukaryota; kingdom Metazoa; phylum Chordata; class Actinopteri; order Trachichthyiformes; family Monocentridae; genus Monocentris; species Monocentris japonica. The sequence continues at coordinate 54,984 of OOFE01022788.1, read as the reverse complement.
CCAATGTTTAAAGCACAGCTACTTCTACAAACGTTTTATTGATACTCGGCCAGCCTTTAATTCCCCCTGCTTAGTGAGGGGAAGTTTTTTCAGGAGGGCTTTATGTCTCGTTACGGTGATGGAAGTGACACATCACGCCAGTGTGAGAAGGGTAAATGACTGCTGGTTGACTTCTGACCTCCTATTCTAACTGTCACTTCATCTGACAATGTTAAGAGGATCAAGTGGCATGGAGTTGGTTCAGGATGTGGCCACGGCTGAGAGGAGCCCGACAAAGTGAAATAACCCTGCTCTGGATGCAGGCACATGCACACACAAACTCATGGCATTTGTTTGCACTCAAGCTGAGATGTCATCAATTCTCCCATTAATTCTTTAGAGAGTTTACAGTAGAGAGAGACGATCGGGGGATGACGTGCAATGCGGATCATGAGCCCAATCTGAACTCAATGGCGCCATTCCCGTTTCTGCCTTTTCACACAAATATCCCCTCGCACACAGATACACAAGCTCCCTAACACACACCTCCACCTGTGTGCTGAGTTGGACCCTCTCCTTCTCCTTGCGTTCCAGAGCCCTCTTCAGTTCCTCCATCTCGCCGAGGATTGAGGCCTTGCGTAGCTGAGCTCGCAGCTCTGCAATTTCTTTTTCCAGGTCTGAATGATCTATAAACATGTACACGGACACACACAGACACACACACACACACACACACACACACACACACAAAATCAGATTGCTGTTTGAATAGATGCCTGAAGGTGTTGACAAGAAAAAGAGAACAGAAAGTGACATGAAGTTGGAGGAGATTGATGGATATGGGAGTGAGAGGAATAAATAGTGTCTTACACAAAAGCAAACAAGCCCACGTATCCATTAGGGTGAGGGGAATATTTGAGCAGATTTCGCTTTTTAATTATTTTTTTTACACCTATTTAGACATTCTTTGAATAATTGTTACCTTGTTACTTTGGAAGTTCACACCAATACACTGTTAATCAATTCACTTGGAGGCAGACTAAGTGTGAGTTGGCGTGGTGAGAATGAAAACGAAGTTGTGTGAGATTTCTCCAAAACAAACGATATCTACGGATCTGGTGAAATCTGATTTAAAAAAATAAATACTCTTGGTGATTTGATGATGCCACCATCAAAATCCTGTCACCATGATTCATTTCAAAATGAAATTCAAATTGAAGGATCCAAATCTTAAACTCAGTGTTGGATCTTTAACTACTACAAAACTTGAAATCCCATCATGAGAATCATCATTTTGTCATTTTCAAGCTTTTGAATGCCTTTCAATGTCCTAAAATCAATACCATTAAAAAAAAAAAAAACAGTAGAGTAGTGAAAGGTATGATTTGTGATACCTTTCCCTAACTTCATCCCAATCGCCTCTCTTCTCTTTTTGTACTATAGCCCAATCAGTGCTCTGTCCTTTCTCCAAGACTCTCGTCGTTTCACTGTCTCTACCCTTGCTCCCCCTCCATCCCAGGCCTCTCCCCTCCCCCCTCTCCCCTCTCACTACCAAGCCCTCACTCTTTCTCCCCGTCTGAAGGGTATTATGGCTTTTATCAAGGTATTATCAACACATGTGTACTTTCTGAAGGTTTTCTTCAAAGAGGAATAAATACATAAGAATAAAAAAAACAAGTGTAAACAGAAAGATCACCAGCTAACTCCCTGGTTACAAGAGGGCACAGCAACCAATAAACCCCATCCTTCCCCTCGCCTCTCCCTTCCTTTTGCCACATCCTAATCCTCTCTCCTCCTACCTCCCACTACTTTACCTCCATTCCCCTCTCCCAAAGCCCAGACCTAAATTCAGTACCTGGCCGTCGCCCTGCTCCCTCTCCTCCTCCTCTCTCCTCCCTCTCAGTCTGCTGGGCAAGTGATTGAGCAGAGAGCTGAGAGATCTCCCTTTGGAAGTCCAGCCGAGCCCTCTGAAGCTCCATCTTCTCCTTCCCCGTCCTCAGCAGCTCACCGCGCATATCCTCCACCTAGGGGTGATGAGGTAATATAGTAAGGTGATATAGAACAAGACAAAAGAGGGTCTGACTTTTGTCATAGTTTCATCATAGTTTCCTTAGAAGCCACTGCAAAGCTTGTTGTTTGGCTGATGGGGTTTATTGTGCACACCCACACCCACAGTACCTGTTGGAGCAGGGAGTCTCTGCTTTCCTCTGACTGCTCCAGTAGTCTCCTAGTGCTCTCCAGCTCCTGCTCCATCTGAAGAGCGCATCACAGAAATTATGTCAGGACAATCCATAATGCACCAGTGTTTTGGAAATCGGTCTGTTGGCAGCAGAACGTCTGGTATGAGTTGTTCAGAATTTCAGCATCACCTGTTTTTTTAGGTGCACGTCATCTAACCTGTATGAGGAATTTGCATGAACAGTATAATGCAATTTGTTGGCAATTATTTCTCTTAAAAGGCCGCCTGCTAAGTCCTGCCAAACAGTTACTTGAGCTGAGAAACAGCTATGAAACAGTTTGGAAGAGGCTGCATGCAATTTTCAGCTGAATAGTTTTGTGCTATATTAAGTGGATTGGTAACAATTTAAATGCTAACTATTTCCACTGCCAATTTCACAGTAGCAAAAAAAAAAAAAAAAAGGATGCAAGAACCTTTTGGGGGCAGACTTTTAGTTCACGATAAATCACATTTTCCCAAATCCCTAAGTAAGCCATTAAGACTTCATTCACTCACTACAGCTAAACACACCTTGGTCTTCTCCCTGTCTGATTTCAGCAGCCTGGCCTTGATGGCCTCTCTCTCCTGTGCTTGGACTTGGTGTCTCTCCAAAGCCTATACAACACACACACATACATACACACACACACACACACACATACAGTCCACAGAGTAGTAATGATGGTATGCATAATTAAAAGTATTGCAAGATTGCAAAACAGGAGGTGCTCTTGACTCGCTAGGTAGCATCCACCTTGTCTTCTTGAAGCAGGTTACTGGCATCGCAGTGGATTTGTGCAAGGGCTTAGAGATTAATCCCACTCATTCTGAGCAGGCTGCGGTGATGAATTACCGGCTGCTAGCAATAATATCCACTCAAGTGACTCGTCATCTATTTGAGTCACATCACAGGTGGGGAATAAACGTGCCCTCTGCTCTCCCCCCTCTCCTGTTCTTTAGTAGTAAAAGAGATTATTTTCCTCTTCATTTCCTCTTGCTTGTTTATTTACCCTTAATTTCGGGACAAATGCATTATTTCCCATCGCCCTGGGCCCCGCTGGTGTCCCATTAGGGCACTGCTGTGGAGAGGGATGCAAATGAATCAGTAGCTACTATCATAACACACTGTGTTTAAAATGGGGAAACACTCTCACACAAAGGTTTGCAAGCTAGATACAGCTATACAGTGCCCCTCTGTGGTGCACTAATAAACTTCATGAGACTGGACACGAGAAAGGTTAAAAAGGTGAGACAACTGCTGACAACATACTGATTTATTTATACGTCCCCTCAACCACTAACCAGCAAAGAAATGGTTCAATTGCTTACTATGAAAACTATAACATGGATTATTTGCGTGACTGAATAGGTTCAATACAGCATAATGCAAGAATGTTCTTTACTGTGATCACAACTCTCCATCACTGAAGAGTCCCTAAAGACAGGGCTCGCTCAGGCATTACGGCTTTTATACAAATGCATGTCCAGGAATTAAAAGGAGAAATTAGCAAGAAACATGGTAAACTCGCTCCCCGGTTACCAAATGTTTGCTTAGCAACCAAATCTACTATATTAAAGTAATTGCCTGGGTGTGCTGTGTAGTCTCATAAAGCACAGTTAAAAGGCTGGGTGAAATGAGAATGCCTTTCTAAGCAAAATAGAAGATATGACAGCAGTACATTAGAGGAAAGGTTGTTAAGAAACTGTGACATTTCACGCACATTTTCTTTCTGTGAAATCTCACCTCGCTTCACCCCCATGAGTTTGATCATTTGACTTGAAAATTAAGCAAGCGAAATTGGCAAGACTGCATGCAACAATGTTTGACGACGCCCCCTGCCACAACAGTGAAAAAGATCTTCCTCACACTTAGATCCATGCAATTTATATGTATTACGCCACGCTTTCTGCCTACAAAAGCTTCATCACAGCAACACGCAACAGCAGCCAGGGCTGTAGTCATCGCCATCATGATTAGTGGTCTTTCTTGACTATTTAAAAGGTGAGGAATTATCAGACAATGCTACAGCATTGCTTCAGCATTATATTTTTTCATGCTATCATGCATGCATTTTAATCATTTTGCACCAGGTTTGGCAGCCAGCACACTCAATGTTTTATTTGGGGAATCTAGCTTTTATATACCTCCCTGTGCAGATGCCATTGGTCAGTATTATTGGCCACAAATACCCAATGGAAATGTTTCGTGTTCTGTCTGAACGTAGGGCGAGAGTGTCAACAGGGAGGGGTGGGGTGGAGGGATCACAGCAGAGGAGGGTTGGGGAGGAGACAGAGAGAAAGTTTCACCTCCTGCAGCTCGTCAGACGTGGCCACCCGCTGATCAGGCCTTCTTTCTCTCTCCATGCTCTGTCGCTCAGCGTGCATCTCCCTATCCAGTTCCTGTAGGCGCCGCTCCACACGAGATGACACCTGCAGACAGCCAGACCGCCAGACACCTTAGGTCACGCACTGATACAGGGATGGGATCAAGACAACATGACAAATAAGACGTCAGAAAATGAAGAGGGGGGGGTGGGAGACAGAAAATCTTTTAGAACTGAATGGCAGTATTGTGTCTTAGATGTGTCTAATTAGGAAAAAAAAAAAATCACATCCGTGTGTGCAGGACAGTTACCACCTCCTATCACCGCAGTCATGGGCACAGAAAAGACAACAACATAAAACATGTTGGCTGAAAGCAGCATTGTGCTCAGCAGTAAGAAGCCATGTGCCTGAAAACTGTATTGTACATTAGCAATGTTAGAGTTCTTTGAAGTTACATTATTTAAAAGCGTGCGTCTGTCTCAAGCCATTTTACAATCAGAGAACAAACACATTTCATGCTTAATAGGCTTCATTCAGCAGCAACCCTGACATGATGTCCTTCAAGATGCTTCCACTTGTCTTATGGTGTCCACCAAAATTAGATATGATACTTGATACTATTGCGAGTGAAACACACAGCTGGAACTCACAGAGTCCTGTCTCTGGGAAGCTGTCAAGTGCTCTGTGAGGTTCTCCATCGCTCGCCTGGTGTCAACATCAGACCTACAAAAACAGACAAATCCAGCTTATTGAAAAGATTTACATATCAGAGTTCTCAGTCTTTTTTAAGATATTTTCCAGGATATCTTTTCTAGGATGAATGAGAACCTTGTATATACAGTGGCTACTAAAAGAGGAAGATCAGTATCCGGAAGCCGGACCTCAATCCTACTGTGCAGGAATTCTGGGGACAGACCTAACGGGGAGAGTGGAAAGGAGCAAAATCTATTGGAGGTCCTGTTCAGATCTAAAAATTTGTCTTGTCTGGTAAAATAGATAAGACGACTGGTGAATCTGGGGTGAATGTATCAGCTACTGTGCCCTGTAAACAAAAAAAATGTGTTTACTGCTTTGGTCTCAAGGCTTTGCCCCTCTCAGATACCTGTTTCTCTTGAGGATCTCTCTGTCCAGGTCATCTGACAGTCTTTGCTGGTCACAACGCAGGTCCCTAAAGGACTGGTGCAAAGTATGGACCTAGGAGGGACAGCAATAGACAGATATTGAATAGAGAACATGAGACACAAGCAGATGGCTATCGCTGCCCTGACAGAGATGCACATTTACTGCAACCATTGTGGAAGAAGGAAAGAAAGGGGTTCTCCAGCACTGTATGAACATATCAACATGAACAAAATCTGATTACAATGAATTACAAACAAAAGCCCCTTGACTATCCAAGTGACGCCATGCCATATCTGTTGTTGGTTCAGTGCACCCTCTTGTGGCAGCGCTCTGTAACTATGTGGCAGAAGTTAGTGACAACAATTGGCAGCTGGTCTCAGTGCATCCCTTACATCCACTCCTGTCAGGCTGGCATCCTTGAAGCGTACAGTGGCTGACTGCGACCTCCTTCTCCTTCCTGAAACGCCAGCGTAGTCCTTCAGTGGAGATGTAGGGTAGAAACGCTGGCCATCTGACAGCCCAGAAATACAGTCAAAAAATGTTTGGGGACAAAAGTCTATCTTCACTGCAATCTGATAAAAAGGAAAGGAGAGATTTTGTGTAAGCCTAACTTTTAAGATTGAAGACCCCTCTCTACTGTCCTACACAGACTTGGCAGAAGTCCCTTTTCTTCAATGCATTATTTCCTGTATTACTGGAGTTTTAACAACACATAAATGGAGCTGAGCCTGGGAAGCTATTTCAGGCAGAAATACTTGAGTGGTGCAACAGCTCAGTCAGTTGATGTGTCAGCTGAGCTCACATGTTGCCATTGCAAAGTGGGCGGTCTATTTAAGCTGTCAAACTCACTCGTTCATTCTCTGCTGCTGCTTACCCTGCCGCACTGTGTTGCTCTGCCGCCGCCGCTGCTACTGCTGCACATGAACCTCACAGCCCAGTGGCATTCCCACTCTATATATATATTCCCACATATATATGACTGATTAATTAGTTTTTCTTTTTCTGTTTGTTATCTTTGTATTTTATCAGCATGTTTTTGTCAATTTGCTTCTATGTTTTATCAATGTCTAATTATCTAAAACTAAAACTTTATTATAACACAACTGTCAGAGAACTCTTTCTCATTCTCCATACCTGAGCCTGAGCCAACCTCCAGGTCACTGGTATGAAGGGTGGAGGCCGAGACACTCCGAGTCCCGGTGGATCTACTCAGCCTCTGTGCCTGCAGCTGGCTGATCGACTCCTCCAAGTTCTCCCTAAGCTAATGCAAGAAGAGTATGCATGTGATGGACAACCCAAAAAAACAGGAAATAGCTTAATAGGGGAAAGCAGCAAAAACAGGAATCCACGAATTGGTAAGGAATTGGGTGAACCGAGATCCTCAAAAAATCTATAACAAAATCACATCCCTGAGGGGAAATGGAACGGGTGAGATGGAGAGGAGAGTCAAACAAATGAAAAGGGAGAGAAAAAGGAATGAGGGTTGAAGAAACTATCAGATAACAGTGTGTGACATAATATGAATATTATGACTATGCATTGGGATAGGTGTGTTATGGATATTTTGAATGTTATGATTATTTATTGGAGATGTGTGTCCAGTGGTAGACCACCTTTTAAAGGGTAATTAATTGATAATTGATTGAACGGGTATCTTACCAGTGCCATGGCTTCAGCCTGATCATCTGTATGCGCTCTGTACTGGCCCAGCATCCGGTCTACTTTGTTCAAATTCTTACTGGTGTCCTGCCCGAGAAAAGATGCTGTTAGTTAAAAATGATATAACATGAGCCATGTGCCATAATAACTAAAAAATAGTTTATATATATTATATAGTGAATAAATTGCAGTCTCCTGCATCGGTTGTCAAGAAGGTCATGTTCAGGAGAGCAGTACTATGAAGCTGTCTAAAACCAAATATGTATGTTAGAACTCAAAAAAAGACATTAACGTTAGTTGAGAGAAAATTATTTTCTCAACAAGTAGTTGTTGAGAAGTTTAGATAGGGAAAATCCTTGACCTGAGAAGAAGCCGGACTGCACTACACATACACTCTTTACTTGCAACTACATGAAATTCAAACATGCAGACATGCACTATCTTCATCTGATGACAAGATCAGAAGAAAGAGCAGAGTACCTGTAAAGTGCTTGCCAGGGTGTTGATCTTGTCGGAGATGCCTGCTGCCTCAACACCTCCATTGATTCTGCGACTGTCCCGAGCGGGTCTGCGGTGGGCATCACGCCCCCGCGGTCTGTGTCCCCTCGCCCTGTCGTATGTGTCCGACTCGCTGGAGGTATCCATTGAGGGGGTGCGGATGGGACAAATCTAACGATTAGCTACGAAAACTAGCTTCGCATGCTAAAAACCTCAACGCTAAAGGCAACGTTAATCAGATTAACGAGCAAATCGGGTTGGTTTTGAATTTTCTTTTCAATGGATATTTTTGTCATAGATGGTAGACATGGTTGTTTTGTCATCGTTACCGTGACAACCGATAGACACAGAATGCTATCTGACCAGCAAAGCACAACAAATGAGTCTGTCCCCCTCCTTATCAATCTCTGTGCTGAGCATTGTTGTTGATGATGCTCCTCCTGGCTAGCAACAAGTGGCAATTTACGCTACTGGTAGCTAGCTAATACAACGTTAGCCGAGTAGCTGTGAGATAATCCTATAAAAAAAATTGCAAATACGCTACTCGTCTCCAACGGTACCAAGCGAAATACATTCTCAACTAATCCTAACAGTATAATTACGCTACATATGAGCCGCTGATGTGTCCCTTGGTAAGTGAGAACAAGAGAAGACCAACTCCCAGATTCCCTATGCTATGGCAACTTGAACTAGCCGCCTCTGAACAGGAAGACAACAGATCACCCAGGTTCCAAAGGACGCCGGGAATTGTATGCTATCCAATATGCCACAGTAAAGGAATTTGTCATTTGCGAACTACATTGTCCAAAGGTATGCATTTGCGCCCATACTGCCGCACTTCAGTCAAGAAAAGAATACATTAAAAATATCCTACACTTATTTTTTTCAGATAATATCTGCATAATCTTCCATTAGACGAGGCATATACGAATAGAATAGAATAGAATAGAATAGAATAGAATAGAATAGAAAGTCGGTTGGTATACTTCAGAGTTCCTCAAATTCGGGCCTCGGGGTCCAGAGTGCTGCTGGTTTTCTCTCCTACCCGGAAGCTAATTGCATTCACCTGGCATCCCAGGTCAGCCAGCAGTACTCTGGACCCCGAGGCCCGGATTTGAGGACCACTAGTATAGTTGATGTCATTACATTACATTACATTACAGTCATTTAGCAGACGCTTTTATCCAAAGCGACTTACAATAAGTGCATTCAACATAGGTAAGCATGAGAACTACTAGTCACTAGAAATCGTAAGTGCATTTCCTTCCTAAACAAGCATCTAAGAGCAGAACCAGTGCTAAGGTAAAAGTGCAATAAGTTAGTTACCTACTTTTGATTTAAACAAACGAGATAAATAAGTGAAGCAAAATAAACAAGAGCTAAGACAAATAAGTGAAGCATATGTCAATACCTGTTCGAACCACATAGCTCAAGGAAAAGAAAAAAAGAAAAAAAAAACAATTCTCGTGTCAAACACAAGAGTGCCTCAGAAGTCCACCCACCCCTCAAGCAAGACAGCAAGACCACCTCCAAAACCCACCACAGAGCTGCAGCTGTCCGTGCTACAGCATCCCCACCTTCACAGCACTTAAGAAGCTTCTGGGGTCCAGTAAGGAAAACTAACTAATAACACTTCAGTGCAATCCCTCTGTCTAACCCTGAGGATTACAACAGAAAAGCAAAAAAAACCCGAAAAAAATATATATATTTGCTGGTGTGGACTGCCAGAAGACTTTCAGGGGGAAAAACGAAGAGAATCTAGAGACATTTTCGACTAAGATTGGAAACGAGGAAAGCTCCAGTATGCAAGTGATAACATGCGCGTTGTTTACCCTCGTCACTTTCCCCATCAGTGCTGTGTCGGAGGTTGAATCTTGCCCCTCTGTCTGCGAGTGCTCTGAGTGGAAGGCTTACACCATCTCCTGCTTTGACATTGATATGCTCCCCAGATTTCCCGCAAACACGGAGACGCTGTAAGTACTGAAAAGTCAAAGCAAAACGTATAATAGTAGTTCTGCTAAATTTGATGCATTTTGAATGTGATGTGCACATACCCTAACGAAGAATCACTGCAGTATTACCATGATATTCCCACAAGTGAGTCAGCGGTGCACAGTAATTATTGAATTTAGGGCGTTATTTTTTTTATCTCCTATCACTAATACATTCCTATAATTTTCCTAATGGCACTTCCAGTGATATTTGTATAGTTTACTACTAATATATAATATTGGATTACTAAAGTTCTTTTTCACAAGGGTAGAGCTTATTTTTAGAAAATATAATAATAATAATAATAATAATAATAATAATCAATAAT
>OOFE01022788.1:30984-41065 GCA_900323365.1 Monocentris japonica | reverse complement strand
CATGCAAGCGTGATCCAGATCCACGAGCCAGATCCCAGCCACTGAATTAGTCTATTGTTCCCCTAATGAGCCAAAGGTGCATAAAGATGGCGTGCTTTGAGGTCATTACTTTCTCGTACCTGTCCCAGAGCACAAAGCCATCAAATGGCCATGTGCACTCTTGCCAGATCAGACAGAATGAGGCAGAAAAAACCCTGGATGTGCACCCTGCTGCGGGGTGGGCCTGGAAGTCAAAATGACATCAACCTGTGTGGCTCCCTTCTTAATCCACCTGCTCCACTATACTGTTATGACTCCCTCATTCACCACAATGAAATCAAGATCACAGGAAAGATGACAGTGAGTGAGTGAAGCAACTGAGTTTCAATTTCTTAGATTGTGCCAGAGATTCAAGCACTCGCAGTGGAGTGCTCTTGAAGTTTGAGTTTGTGTTTTTCAAGAGAAAGCCCCCCAATGAGGTGGTGGGTTTTTCATTTAGGAACAAAAGCTGGTGTATTCTTTTCATCAATAATCTGCTGACAATATGTATTATGAATGTCAAAACAACCTTTTCCTTTCATCCAAAGACTTTCATAGCAAGTCAAATAGCAACAGTTAGACATTAAAATGCTTCTCATCTACGTCTGCAAAGTCCGCAATTAGCCCTGCTAATAAAATATAGGAATATCGTGTTTATACTGAATGCAATTTCTTGTACAAAAAAACACTGTGTGGTCTCTGTGCTCACAAATTTTCATAATATATTTTTTTTCATAACCAATTTCTCCAGAATAATTTGGAGGTCCATTTTAATCTTTGTGCAACCCACCTTTGGGCCCCGAATCTCTTCTTGAAACACATTGTCCTAAACAAACCCAGACATTGTTTTGTTTGGCTGCAGATTCATGTCCAGTCAGATCCAAGGCTTTGTTTTTTAACCATGTTCCTAGAAGGGTTGTTGGGGGTAAGATACACCAATTCAAAGAAACCTTTCATCCAATTTTAGAGAAAACTTGAAACACACTATTTATCAATGTTGGCCTTTTGTCTCGGTGGTGTAAGTTCAGGACTCTATTTGGTTTCATGACACATTTGCGATGGCTTGCATTCACAGACTTTCAGACTAATAATAACAGGCATTTCTCTCTCTCTCTCTCTCTCTCTTGAATTATAGAAAACTTCAAAATAATAGGAAGTAAGCAACACATTTCTTTATGTGAAATTCACGTCTAGACCCGCCTGTCTTTTAACCCTGAGTCTAAAAGTGGTTCAGCTGTTCAAGTTACCTTTGATGGTCTACAGTTTGGAAATTTGAATTAATTGAAGATACAGGAAGCCTTGAGTGTTTCTACAATGGCATGCTGAATGTCACAGTGCTCAGACGTTCTCCATGAAAGTGATTTAGACACTTTCAGAAAGTACGGTCCCACTAACAAAGGTATAATCTTGTGTCTTTTTTTCTGAATGTGAAATGAGTTTTTTGACAGCTAAAATGTTTCCTAATCTTTATTTTTTTTTATCAGATGGCTTCTGGAGACGCGTCTGTCTTCTGTGCCAGCAGATGCTTTTGCCAACATGGTCAACATCTCAAGGATGTAAGTGCTGAATCATCCAATGGGGTTATTACATCCACTGCTCATCCACTTTTCATCAACCTCCATTCAAATATAAGCCAGTCAAAGTTGCTCTCATCCACCTGTGGCCTTTAAATTGCCTTACTTCCCTTTAAAAGTGGGGAAAAAAATCCCATATCCAAACTGCCCACCCCTCCCCTTTTGTCTCCCACCCAAGCAGATGATATGTTCTCTGTTTAGTATCACCTCTGCCTCCTAATCACAGTTGGAAGCGCTAATGCGTTCCTAGAATAGGAATGTTGGTCCTCCAACCGCAGAAGGGCCTGGGCACCAGCTAGATATTTCTGCAGAGCCTTTTGGGTGTGTGGTGATTTGTAGACTCCCTGTAGAGGTGGAGGCTCCGTGTAGAGGTAAAATATACACTTGAGCCTTGATTCCTGGTCTGTGAGTCCAGCGCCTGCGTCCAAGTCATGCGTGAAAGGAGACAGAACAGCCACAAACAGCCACAAGTGCTCACATCCATTGCTTGCATTGCTTCCCTGTTCACTATCCAGCTGAAATGATAGGCTGCCATGATAGAAATCCAACAACACCAGTCACTTATGTCGTAGAGTAAACAGTATCTACAAATTAATTTTTCTCTAGTGAACAGAGATTCATTGACATTTTTTGTGTAGATTCAATACTGAGGCTATGGTTTATTTTATGAGCAATTAGGAACACAGTCATTACCAAGTAATAACAAATGAGAGCAGAGAGACTGATGACTAGGTAAAGTATATGAGGGGTGCATACCTGTAAAATTACCTGTGGCTTCAGAAGCTTTAAGGTGGGCTGATATATTCAGTGGGAAGAGTTTCAGGCCTTAGGATCATTTCTGGAACCACACAGTTAAACTCATTTCTCAAAACAGGTCTTAAGTTTCTCCTTCAGCTATGCTGGCAGCACCCTGCCTTCACTTACTTAAATGTCACATGCCTGACAAGAGCCATTATTTTGTTATTACAATGATAACTTGCTTATTACAACTTTTATTTCGTTCTTTTAGATATATATCAGTGGATGTGACGCTGGAGAGGTTGGAGAGGCACTCGTTCTACAGCCTGAGGAAAATCACCCACATGTGAGTGGCTTGAGCAACATACTTTATTGATCTTGACTGATTAAATTGTTAGATTGAACATTTGTTCTCTGGAGAGGAAAACACCTAGTTTTCTTTTTCTTTGTTTTTGTGGGCCACTTCAGATGAACATGCCAGTCAAGATTCTATGAAAATAACATTATTACCAAGCCTGGTCTAAACACACTTCCATAACTGACAGTCACAACAACCATGTTAGAGCATAGGGACTACACAACCAATATGTGGTTTCCCTCCTTCATGCTCCAGCTTCTACATGATCATGAAGCAGCTCAGGGGGAAAAGTCTAGCAAGCTGCACTATATCCTCAATTATGGGATAGAGGTTTATGAGAGCAAGTTATTGGGTGGACCACACATTTTTCTGCAGAACAGTTTTTCAGCAGAGCAGCTCCTAGTACTTCATATATCACTGCAAGTGAACCATTTCATGTTTTTCTGCACGTATGTGTGTATATCATATGATTGCAAAAGTCTTCTTAGTTATTGTCTTTCCTTATTAATGCCTTAATGCATAACTCACCTCAACTCAAACCACTTGTGTTGTCTTTTGTTTTTATCTGCCACTGATTGGTGTGGTGAAGTGCCATACCTCAGATAATGTCATCTCTCTCAGGTTTCCTTCAGGGGTCAGACACAAATTAATGCTCTGCTTCCTGTTGGCTTCTTGCAGCTTCTCACAGCATGCTATGGCTCTAGTGTGTTGCAGGGCAGCGGTTGCAGCTGGAATTTCGGAGCAGGGTTTGAGGGGGTCGGGTGAAGGGGGTATAGCGCCGCCATCATGTAAAAACCTACACCCAGTTCATAAAAGTTTTTACATTTTATGTTCTAAACACCCGGTGTCAGGTAGGCGTTTTACTTTTCCAGCAATAGCGGTTTGTTTGGAATAAAGAGAAGAAGAACTGGGTAGTAAGCATGAACAGCAATAGCCACCATAACAGAACAGACACAAAAGAGCGCAAATATAATATTGTATATTTCCAAAAAAGCAGGGGTGTCAATGGGAAAATTAGCCTTTTTTTCTTAATTCCTGAAAAGCTGACTTTTTGGAGACATGAGGATTTTTGTATTATAGCACTTATAATGTGGTTAAATGCACACACTCACACTCAGGGGCTTCCATTGGCCTAAACATGTCCGTCTGCTGAGCTGGTGTGGTTTGCCAGGTGTCTGAAGAAGGGCCAGGACCCACGTTCCAGAGCACCATATGGGTTATGAAAGCAGAGAGAGGTGTACAGGCCAGCCCAGGCTGGACCAGAGTAAACACACTAATGAAACACTAATTGGACTCTACTTCCGGCCTTGGCTGTGTGCACCGAGAGTTTCCCTTCCCTTGCTCACCGGCATGCACCTTGCCATGTCCTTGCAGCAGGTTTTAAGCCCGAGCAGGGTGTGTTTGTGAATGTGTGTGTGTGCAAATATCTGTGTATGTACCTCATATTGGCCATGTCAGTGAATTTGAGACACGCCTCTGACCTTTAGCAAACATGAAAGGGAGCTGTTATGGCTTGTGTCTGTGTGTGTGTATTAAAGAATCAAACTATTGCATCTTTTAATAAAGATGGCAAAAATATGAAGTGAATCTTGTGTCTGTGATTCATGTTATTGAAGGTATCACTCTGTAACGGTTGCTCTTGCTTTCCCTTAGCTCATTGTGAAATGTTCATTAATAGTTTTTACTTGAAGTGTGATTGCAGTGCATCTCATTGTGTGTTTTTTTTCAGAGAGATACGGAATGCAAAGAGTCTGACCTACATCGATCCAGAAGCCTTTAAGACTCTCCCAAACCTTAAATACCTGTGAGCATTTTTCACACCTATACGGCTTAAGAGATAATCATACCTCATTCATACTACTCCATACATTTTTGCGTATTCTTTTTTTTAGACTCAAACCTATCTTGACATTGAATTCTATACACACAGTATTAGTTCAACCAAAAGAAAAAAAGCCTGTTTTAAAATGTTTAATTTAAAGTAGTCATTATTGTCTATTCATTTTTTGCCTCTATTTGATGGTCAGTTGAGAGACGCAGGGGGGATTGGGGCAAGGGTCCTGGGCCGGATTTGAACCCAGGATGTCGCGGCCATGTGGCATGCACCCTAGACCGCTGAGTCACCAGGACGCCCCATCTATTCATTTTTAAAGCTTCCCAGTGTGCGTGCCAATGCGGGCAAGACTGAACGAAATTTCATTTGAGTTTAATGCTGTGGTGTGGGCTGATTTCCCAAGAGTCGCTACACATTCTGACCAGTTACTATAGCTGAAATTCAACATATTTGGCTCTAGTGAAAGATGGCGCTCCTATTTAAAATCTTGAATCGGCATAAATGCTTAATTACCAATTTTGGTAGAAAATCAAAGCTTGTTGTTTTTGTCCAATAGTTCATTTCATTTGGAAAATTTATCAAATTGTTCACTTGGCATAACCAGATGTGCCACTTTCTGGAAATCTCTTCTAAGAAGCCCCAGCCCAGTGACTAGCCAAAATTGGATGGTTTTAATGGTAACCTAATAGTTAGTGATCCCCTTAGTTTGTGATCCTCTTTCTATATCTATATGATGAAATGAATTTGGATAGTTATTGTGCATAATGTAGCAGTCTACTCCACCATGTTCTTGCATTAGAGTGTGTCATCCCGACTCATTTCACAGCAGTGCAAAAAATCCTACTCATAGCATCTGTAACGGAGTCTGCATTGTGTCTGCTATATCTGTATATCAATATACCTGTATATGACTTTTTCTATCTCGGTGCCATTCAGGGGGATTTTCAATACTGGCCTGACCAGCTTCCCCAACCTGAGCAACATTCACTCCAATGACATGAACGTCATACTGTAAGTCGCTGTAACTTTAGAACTTTTAGAAGGAGCACACCTGTCAATGTTCACACTACTTAAAGGTGTTATTTATAGCATTTTAACATCAATAAATCACTACCACATTCATTTTTAGACATTAGTATACCATAAACAAGACCATTGCTGAGAATATTGGCAGCCTCTACGTTACATTTTACATTGTGTGCCACCGGGTCGGGTTTCACAGTAAATCACAGTAAATCTACCATATTGCTTTACGGGAAATGAGCAGCGATCATAGAGACATCTTCACATCTCTGCATCGTTCCTTCCTTAGATAGCAATTTTTTTTCCAATTTCAATTTCCCACCCAGCCATAATACTTGAGAGAACATTCATCCACACTACTTTCCTCAGCCTTCATATGAGGTGTCTGTTGCTACACAACTTCATTTCCTCTCTATCTCATCTCTTCCTTCGCAGCGAAATCGTTGATCACCCCTACATCACTGAGATCCCAGCCAACTCGTTCTGCGGTATCACCAACGATGTGCTGACAGTGTAAGATATGCACACAAGCCATAAACACGCACCTACCCATAAAATACCCATAAAAAGGTGGGTGCTGGTACACACAAGGATAGCAAAACAAGTATACACACACATGCACGCATACACACTCATGTTTAGCTACAGTTTCCTTGCTTCCATCCCTATATACCTCTATTGCAAATATTTGCCAAGTCATGGTCACCTTGGCAGAAGAAGCTAAAGACACAACAAGCAAACACATTCAAGTGGTTAGGCTTGGGAGTGAAGGAACAGCATACAGAAAACGTTGTGGTTATAACTGCAAAATTGCACAGACAGACAAAACCTCACCATAGAATGTGCAATACCCAGACTCCACTTACCACTGATATTACTTTTAGTGTGAGAAAAAAACTGTACAGAAACTGATGAAGGATTAACATAAGGAAATTCTGTTTATGGGGGATTTTCCCTTTAAAGTCAGTAGATTGGTTATTAAACCTAAAAAGTGTTATTCTGCTCATTGCTAATTGCTAGATGTTACATGTAAACTTCTCATTATTGTATTCCAGGATGCTGTATGGAAACGGCTTCACAGAAATCCAACATCATGCCTTTAATGGGACCAAGCTAGATCAAGTGTACGTTCACTGTATTTCTGTTATGTGGACTCCTTAACAACCCTGTGTAATTCATTTGATGACTGTTGAACAAATTTGCACGGACCAATAACAATTTCAGACAAAGATAAACCCCACATTGATTAATCCCAGCAATGTGATAGTGTTTTTTTATTCACTCAATGAACAATTTGAATAGTTTCTAAGGGGGCCAATTCTGGGACACAGCTGGAGGGATATTTTTCACAGGGACACTGAAATCAGTCAATTTAGAGGCCTTACAATTCTCAAAAAATTAAACCATTTCTGACATCTGGCATGTGTATTCCCTTACTCAAAATTGCACTACAAAAGCAGAGGAATCACAGTCGGGTCTCCACTGGCCGTCTCAAATGTACTTATAGAGGGCCTAACCCAGAGTCTTGATTAGCAAGCTGGAGCCCTCATGGGAAAATATGTTTCCAAAAGTGGGTATCAGGAAGTCTGTATTAAAAGACACCCCCCGCCACATGCCCACCTCCAACACACACACACACACACACACATACACACAGAGCCAGACTTGAAGAAATTGATTTCACCTCTATATATTGAGTAGCTTCACTTGGATAAATAAAGACTAAATGAAAGGGCGAACAGGTAATCATTTCTTCCATTTCCTCTTTAGTTGCAACATGTTTTTCTTCTCTTCTCGTCACCCCTTGGTCCCGCACTCTGGACAGTCAGGATATGAGATATTAATGATATTAATCTAAGCCCCCTCTCCCCTTCTACAACTCCTCCACACGGGCCAGGGTCCTTATGAGAGCCTAATTAAGCCATTGGTCAGTGACTGAAGTGAGTCTTACCACACGGGTGTTTGTTTTGGCGCCGGGCATGCATTGAGGGAAGAACTGATCCCAGCACAGCCTGACCAAGACAAACACGCCCTCACAGGTCTATTATCCTTATTAGATTTAAGGGATTCTGGGGGATGTGTAGTGAGGGTGCAGCGTGTTTTAGGTGTACTCTATCCTATCCTATGGAGTCTGATTTGAATCAACGTCGTGAATAAGACCGTTTTTTGTCGTGTTTCACCCCTGAAACGAGAGAAAATAAACACCGGAATGTGCAGTGATGAGGCTTGGGAAAATATTAGGCCACGTCTCAGCTCTGTCAGTCTGATTGAAATGTGAAGTATAACTTTTCCCTTAATAAACTTAAATTTGTGCTTTCCTGTCCAGCTACCTTCACAGAAATAAGTATTTGACCAAGCTGGATGAAAGGGCTTTTGCGGGCACCATCAGCGGCCCCATGCTTCTGTAAGTATCTGAAGATTTGAACCTCTCTGATCAACTCTGTCTGTAACTGCACACATTTCTTCCCACAGATACATACTTTGACATCTCCTGACAAGAAAGCAAACTATGAGGACCAGAAAGTTGAGCCATAGTATTGCATACAATAACATTTTTAGTAGTAATTATTTCTTTAGCTTAACTCTTGTTTTTTCTGATACTGATAGTGCATATAGTGTGGAACTACATGTGAAAAAACGTTGACACCAAATTTGACACATTCAGTTCTATTGCAACCACTAGGCCTATCCCTCATTTGACCTTGGTGGAATATTTACTGGTGACATTGTTGGATTTGGTTGCATCCTGAGAGAGACAAAGCATCGATGTTAAAGGGAAAATTAGGTCTACAACTTTGCTGCGGGATTAGAAGCGTCTGGTTAACAACTCATACTTTAACACATACTATATTTTTTACTGCTCTTACTCTTCCTTAAGGTCATATGACTCTCAATAGTGCAATGACCGATGTGGAATGGCCCTTTATACATATTGTATATATCAATAAGTAATAGGTCTAGTTTAGTAATTCCATTATTCACACCATATTCAGTTAGATTTCAATCATTTCCTCATTCAGAATGTGCAGACTAGGTGAGAAACATGTCTGGGAAATGCAATAACCTGTCATCAAAGGGTGAAAATCATTCCTCCACAGCTGTGTCTTTGACCAGGAAATCAGACACGGATTGTGTGCGAGTGTGAGAGGGGGAAACTTCCGACTTTCCTCTGATACTGTTGTCTTTTTTTTGCACTTCTCGCAGTTTTTAAAGCTGATTATCCCTCTCCCATTTCTGAGGCGTGCCAAAACCTTTACCACGGCTATCTAGTTGCTGTTGTGGCTCTGGTAAAGCCGTGACTGTCTGGTTAGGTAAATGTGGTCCTTGTGCAGGTCTTCTTGCTCTGTTCCATCAGGGAGCATGTCCTGGGTGAGGTCACCTCCATGAGGTCATGAGCTAAACATCTGGGAATGACAAAATCAGACTGACAGTCATAGGGTCTGCTCTGTTCTTTCTGCAGTCTTACACAATGTTCCCCATGAGAGGAGAGGAGAGTAGAGGACAGTGAAGTTGGGAGAGCAAATGGGACTAAAAAAACTATTCAGCACTTAGCAAATGCATGATTAATGTGTTGTTTGGCTTGTGTTTCTTTTTTAGATGTTAATCCAATTATTCAGCCACTACAATGACTTAGAGATGTGAAGCGTTAGGAAAGTGCAGGAAGCAAAAGAGCACTTGGCCTCAACTTGGCCCCTGGAAGGGAGGAGTGTCCAGTGTTGCATGGTATGTACTGATAATGCGATCACAGGATGTTGGTGAGATGTCAGTCCTCTGCACATCTCTGTCCCAACGAGGTTGAGCTGGCTTTGGCATGGCGGCCGAGCACAAGAAATACCGCATGTAATTGCTTAAAGATGATGAAGGAGTGGAGAGTTCACTGTAGGAAACAGATGGAGGGGTTGCGCTGTTCTGATCATGTCTAGCTCTACTGTCGATTTGCTGACATCAAGTTTGCTCCAAAGTCAGTGCTTGAAATGCACTGCTAGGTGGCCACTTGCATTTCTTTCAAACAATTAGTCAGATGGAGTTAGATATAATGTCATTTATTTGTATGCAATCAACAAAACGTATAGTCTTATGGAATGGGGGCATGCAGATAAGTGTGTATCGTCATCCGTACTCATAGTTCCCCATGTTCCCCATCATGTTATATTTGATAGTTCAATGCATCCATCTACTTCACCACTCTTTACCATGATTTGAATTTCTCAGATCCAACATATCCTTCAATACCAGAGGGAACACCTTGTAAACAGATGTAGAGTGCTTTGTGAATATCCCTATCTATGACGTATGGGTGAAATTTCCGTGTGTAGTAGCCTACATCTTAAATGAAAGTTTTTGCAAGGCAATTGCCAATTATTTTTCCAATGTTTTTTTCCCAGCTTTCTCTCTAACTCTTCCGCTGTATGTCTCTCTCTCTCTCTCTCTCTCTCTCTCTCTCTCTCTCTCTCTCTCTCTCTCCCTTTCTCTGCAGGGCTTTCTTTGACCACTCCATGCACAGCGCTCTTCCTCTGGGTATCTACCTGGCCACCA
>OOFE01022788.1:20586-30921 GCA_900323365.1 Monocentris japonica | reverse complement strand
AAAGAAACGCGGGTGAGTTGTAGCAGAGAAAACGGAAGGCAACGTAAATCTTGATTTTTTTTTTTTTATTGCTCACATATACTTGGAGGAGTTAAAAAAGTATCTCTGTTGTTTTGAGGTGTCAGAAGAAAAGCAGCTAACAACAGACTTGAAAGCAAGCAATTCGTTTACAGTTTGTAAACAGTGTATAAAAGGCAAACAGCTTTCAATGGAATGCTCTTTTAGTCTGTGAATTTCATATGATTAATGGATGAATTGCCAGTGAGTAGGGCAGCTGCACTTATATGGTGTGGATCTTGGCAGGGATTGAATCAACGCTCTGACGTGTTTACCTATAACTTCTTACAGTGCTGCCATAATTACTGTCACTCATTGCTGTTATTGTAGGAAGAGGGTTGAGCCAGACTAATAATGACTCTCTCAAAACAAGAATCGCTTTTCTTCAACTGGATCTATAAATAATTTGATTGTACATTGAGTGCTGAGGAGGATATGCTTTGCAGTCAGGCCTGTCTGTTTGTTTCTTCAGTAACCTGGTCTAATTTGGTACTACAGTTTTATTTTATATACTCAATCTGCTTTATGTATGTGTGTGTGTGTGTGTGTGTCTTTATGCCTGTCGGTGCATTGCCTATGTATGTGTGCATGTCTGCTTGGTGCATGCGTTTTTTTATTTTTCAGCTTCTTGGAGTACATCATCTGTAACCTGACTGCTTTCTATGGTCAGCATCATAAGCGCTCTGTGGGGCCCCTCCGTGTGCCTTCCCTCCAAGGGGACAGCGTGGTTGATACGGTCCCAGACCAGGAGCTAAACAATGGGGGCCTCAGTGAGTCCCAACAGGACTGGAGGAGAGGTGAGTTCCATGGCAGCCTCCACTACCATGCCTACTTCGGGGGACAGCCAGATGAGGATGTGGGTTTCGGGGAGACCCTCAAGAACCCCCAGGAGGACACCAGCCAAGACTTTGACAGTCGCTATGATTATGTGGTGTGTGAGGAGGGAGAGGAGGTGACGTGCTTTCCAGCACCCGATGAGTTCAATCCTTGCGAGGACATCATGGGTTTTGGCTTCCTGCGAGTGTCTGTGTGGTTTGTCAGCCTGCTGGCTGTCCTGGGGAACGTGGTTGTGCTTCTGGTGCTCCTCACCAGCCACTACAAGCTCTCCGTCTCCCGCTTCCTCATGTGCCACCTGGCCTTTGCTGATCTGTGCATGGGGATCTATCTCCTGCTTATCGCCTCTGTAGATCTCCACACACAAGCTGAGTACTTCAACCATGCCATAGACTGGCAGACAGGCCCTGGCTGTGGACTTGCAGGGTTTTTCACTGTCTTTGCCAGCGAGCTCTCTGTCTACACGCTGACAGTGATCACACTGGAGAGGTGGTATGCTATCACATATGCTATGCGGCTGGATCGCAAGCTGCGTCTGCCCCATGCGGCGGCCGTGATGCTAAGCGGCTGGATCTTCTGCCTCCTCCTGGCCCTGCTCCCGCTGGTTGGGGTGAGCAGCTATCAAAAGGTTAGTATCTGTCTCCCCATGGACACTCAGTCCACAGTGGCTCAAATCTACATCATTTCTGTGCTGGTCCTCAACATCCTGGCCTTTCTGGTCATCTGTGCCTGCTACTTCAAGATCTACTGTGCAGTGCACAACCCACACTACCGGTCAGGCTCCAAGGACACCAACATTGCAAAGCGCATGGCTGTCCTCATCTTCACCGACTTCCTGTGCATGGCTCCTATCTCCTTCTACGCCATGTCGGCTGTACTGGACCGGCCACTCATCACTGTCTCCAACTCCAAGATTTTATTGGTGCTCTTCTACCCGCTCAATTCCTGTGCCAACCCGTTCCTCTATGCCATCTTCACCAAGGCCTTCAGGGGGGACGTGTTCATCCTCCTCAGCAAGGTGGGCCTGTGCCAGCGACGAGCACAGCTGTTCAGGGGCCAGACAGTCTTGTCAAAGGGCAGCAGCGGGGCATGTCAGGTCCGTAGGGACAAGGATAAGGTTAGGAAAGGAGGCGGAGGAGGAGGAGGCCCGGTGGAGGTGCCCATCCACCTGCGAGAGAGCTCTGGACATACCTACCATCAACCAGTCAGCCAGCAGCCAAGCCCTGAGGAGAGCCAGAGCCTAGACACGTGAGCCAAACACCAGCCTGGGGTTGTCAGGCAAGACTGGTTAAGGTGGGAGAGAAGTGTCTTTGAAGTGTTTGTGGATTGATCTGTTTGGATATTTAACAGAAAGATCCAGTATTCTGTAGCTGCTTCGATTTTCAGGCCGGGTTCAGCTGTTTTCATAATTTCGGCTGTGATGATTTTACGGTTCCAGTTGTTGGAGAATATCATGTGTCGTTGAAATATGAGATTGTCTTCATCTCACTTTTAGTCTTTTCTATTATGAGGAGCTATCGCTTTAGCACACAAAGATCATTTGAGAGAAACAAAGTAAATGTAAGAGATCAAACATAGATATATAACCTTAAGAAAATGAATTAAACCTCTTTTTTTTTCCAGCATCCTCAATTATAAATGATCTCTATTCAAACAAGTTCCACTCTGGCATTGAGAACTGAGATACAAGAAAATTATGATCATGGATTTTCTCAAGCACTTCATTTTCCAGTGAGTGTGATAAGATGACATTTTCTGAGGCACTCTATTTATATGTGTGTTTTGTATTCAAGGACAGCCTGCAGGCCCAGAGCAGTTCACAGCGGAAATATTATCCAGTTTATGAAAATACAAAAACACTGCATTCCTTAATGTCTGTACAATATCTCTGTACGTTGTGTAAATAGGTGATAGGATTTATGTATAAAAACAAGACACAATGCCTTTGGGATTCTTATATTGTCTTTAAAGCTGTTTACTCCAAGCTGTAAAAAATATGGACAACGTGAAAGGGAAGCAGAGTTGCATAAATCATCACATCGGTAATGTATAGTACTTAACTGGCTGTGATGTGGAAACCAGACATGAGTGTTTTTACAGTGGAAGTGGACTCTTTGGAACTGTACCTTTATGTCTTAGTCCTGCACCAAATTCATATATCGCCTTCTTAGATTCATTAAACATTTGTTTTCCTTAGGTTGTCCCTGTCAGTTTTTGTTACCAATTATTGTTACTATCGATTAAAGCTCACTGATCCAACAAAACAGAATTTCCAGAAATACATCCTCAGCCCCTGAGAGCATGTGATCCAATTACAAAAGCAAACCCAGACATATTTTGATTATTAGCAATTTTCTAGAAATTACAGAGAGGTATGCTAACAAACATATACTTTTTAAGACCTTTCTCTCTTTTGGAATGCCATGGTTGCTTTTCTAGCATGATTGTGATATTTTTCCACCTTCTTACGGAAACAAGTGACTTCAACAATCAGAGGAGCTTAAAGCAAATAGAGACGGGACACGTGTGAGTTGTGGCTCTGTAACTTGTGCGATATTGAGCTATTAGGAGTTAAAGGACATCCTCTGCCAATGGCAGCTTAACATCTGGTTAGCATTTCATCTGCCGGGTGACATTTTTTTCAAGGAAATATACAGATGAACTGGGGAACTTTCCTGGAAAGAGGGATCATTTCAGATCTTTTTTTTAATTTCACTTACAAAGATGCAGTGAAGATATGTGGCCACACCATTAAAGACTGCTGGACAGTTTGTTTCAATTTGGAAAATACGGCAGAGCATTCCCAACTGTACATCACTCTAATCCACTTTCTCAAAGACTCAGTGTGTCTGACATGGTTGAAACCTCAGAACTGGAATGATTTCTAATTTTAGGTTACAAAAAATGAAGAGTGGCATCTGCTCATTATGTCCCAGACCTGACTCACAACGTAAATTCCTAACAGACTACCAGGACATCGTTTTCAGAGGAATGTTTTCCACAGCTTCATGTCCATCTTTTCCAAACACCCATTAAACAACAATGTAGACCCTTCAAATGTTATGCATGCAGAGCTGGATAACGATGCCCCTGGGTGCATTTTTGAGGGCCTCCTCCCTTCCACTGCCAGTTGATGATGTTAATTCCACAGTTGTTTTGTGAGTGTGTATGTGTGTCAAGGGTGGACAAAATCAATAGTCATTGCATGTGTGTGGGGGGCACTGTGCATATACAGAGCCCTTGAGTAATGCAAGCAGTGGAACAGCTTTGGATTCACATAATGAAGTGTCAAGTGTATCGTTTTACTCAAAATCGTTAGGATTTTGAGTAACTTTCCAATGACTTTCCAATCAGAGAGTAGTGAGAGTCCCTATTTACCTCAGGGAGCTCATGAGTACAATGAGAAATCTGAATTATGTCCTTCCTGTGGCACAAATCTGACTGCACTGTAAAAAGAGTCCTTATCCAACCAATAGTAGACAGGGCCAAACAAACTGATTGACACTTGGACTGGATTTATTTCCACATTCTTCTTCTCTCTGGTTCTCAGGCCTCCATGATCATTCATCTCCTGGTATTTCAAATAAACCCATCTCCGAGCCACTCCTCAAATAAGCAGGGCAGGGCCCGGCGATGCACCACTCCACCGCCAGATTAGGTTGCTGAACTCAAATACAGTGGGAAAGAGTCATGAGAGGAACTGAACAGAGAGACTGAGGAAGAAGTGTTTGAGGGGTTATACAATCTGTCAGGGGATTGAGAATCACCTCGGTCTCCTACAGTAGGCCAAATTCCTCAAGCTTCCCTCCAGCTCTGGGCCCCGGGAAGTCTTTGCATTCATGCTGTCATTCTCTACGCTGTTTCACAGGTCAGAAGACATGGACAGTCCTCTTTAAGGGTCAAGTTCCCCTCTCTCTCTCTCAGAAAACTCCTGTGGCTACTAGAGTGAACCGCAGCGTAGTGGTCAAAGAAAACATTCAGTCCCTCTGTGGTTCCTCTCCAGTCATCTGTAGAAAACCTGTAGACTAGGTAGAAAACTGGTAAAAAGGGAAAGCATAAATCTGTCTCAGGTTACCAAAGATTCCAACATGGCACAGTAGAATTCAATAGAAATGAGTAGTATGTACCTTTGTATCTCTCCTATTACAACTATTACAGTGTTGGGTCAGGGCCATTTTAAGTGTCCCCTTTTGCTAAAGATGATTGGTCCTATCCATCTTTGTGCTACATGACCTTCCTCCTAATGGATCTTTGACCTGATGGATTCTGAACAGACTATACACAACAAAGTAAAAGGCATGAAATAATGGAAGAAACCCAGGAAAGGAGGAATCTCCATTAGAAATGAATAGAGGCTCTTTGTCCCAAGACCTGCAAAATCATATCTTTTGGGACTACTGGGATTGACCTGAGGGGAAACCCCTGACATGCCATAGCCAGCGTGCCTGGCTACTGCACTCCACTGGATCTTGCAAACTCCATTTTGCCATGCAACTGACTGGCAGTCAGCAGAAAAAGTTTAGGGGCTAAGCTAGACGTTTCCAGGGCCTCATTAGAAGACTCATACACCAGCAGCTCAAACCCTTATGTCTGTTCGAGTGCCCAGGAGTAGTGAGGAGGTCCACTTCATCTGAAGCAGCCACGGGTACATTCTCCCTCCACTCAGGACTGAATAAGTCTTTGTGAGGCATGATATGTTGTAGAAGTGACAGCCTGCCTCACCTCCATTTACAATCAAGGGCAAAACCTCCCTGTGGTTTCTGATTCAGCTTTAATTCCAGGCAGCACCACACCTTTATCTCACAATTACCCTTAAGAAAATACACAGGGATTGTATCAGTTTGGGTAGGAATTATAGTAAAGGCAGTGAGAGAACGCCCATGCTGCGCATACCCTGACAACCATCCAATCTTTGGATTATATGGCTGGAAAGTGGAGTCAAACGCAGGCTGAGGCTGATTCTGGGTCATCCTCATGCAAATGGAAAAGAGAGCGACTGCTGGTTATTTGTCTGGTGCTTGTTGTTGTTTATGTTCATGTTGTTTTTTTTTGCTTTTAACATGCTTTTATCTTTTCGTCCTTCTCCCCTCAAGTGGGTCTTGTTGCTTGCCAGGCCAACATTTTGAATAAGAATATTGACTTGCCCGGTAAAATAAAGGTAAATTAAAAAAAATAAATAAATAAAGAGCGTAATTGGTGCTTGAAGATTATTGGACATGAAGATAACAGTTGTAGTGTGACTTCTTCACCTGTTCCACATCATCAGGTAGGAAAAAGATGAACGCAAAAGTGACACTTTTATTACTTTAATTTACTTTTTAGCAAAGGAAAACAACTCGATGTCTGTTCAGTAAAATACCTTCTGCCCTAATTGTGTTCAAAGCAAAGCCTTCCAGGTTATGGTTACAAACGTTTTGATTTAATAAAAAAAAAAAAAAAAAAGGAATTAAATGAGCGATACGAACAATATATTTCCTTAATTATTTGAACAGCAGTTAGAACGCACAACACAGAACAATAAAAAGCCGAGAATACATTTTTTAAAGAGACTGTCTTCAAAAAGCTCACTTATTATGTGAATACCACAAAGCTGAAATCAAATCCAAAAGGCACACACAAGAAACAATTGGGAAATGAACATGAAATAAGCAACTATGGACTAGTTTGATTTTAATCACCATTAATTGTGGATAGTTACTGAATACCGCTTGCCTACGCCCCAGGATCAAGAGAAGTGGATGAAAGGTTGCTTCAGAAATGTTTTGGAATATATTCCCTTGGCACAAGACATTTTCTATTCCGGTGTGCTGATAGGTCATTGACAGTTTCCACTTGTGGTGCGCCAATACCACTCTTTGACTGCCAATACAGAATACCAATCTGATCCACTACCACTGTGCAATATAGATGTAGACAATAGGTTGGGCAAAAATCAGAAATAAAAAAAAAAATTTCTCCAGTAGATCCTACATGTGAAAAAGGATGAAAATCAATCTACTTTGCCTTTTCATGTTAGAAAATGGCTCTTGGTATTTTCCCTACATCCAATACGGCATCAGTGCATCCTGGGTGTCTATGCCATTTTGCAAAACATACTACCCCTAAACCCATTTAGGCAACAATCAAATCAACATAATAGCCAAAAACACATACTTTATTTCAAATTGCTGCAACAGGGGCACTAAAAACAAACTGCGGGCCCCAAGTGAAACTCACTTAGATAGAAAACATTTTTTGTTTAAAAATCCAAATAAAATGAAAGCACAGGAGAACTTACTGTATGGTAGACACAAAGATTTGGAACATAACATATCATGTAGCTTTGTCCAGCCAACAGAAAAAAGGAACACTTATTAGATTATAAGAGCACAGTTTGGTGCGGCTTTCCAACCCTTCAAAAATAGAACATTTCGTGAGCTTTCAGGAATAAATAGAAAAAGAACACCACCCCACCCCCACCAAAAAAAAAATCATTAAAATCTCTATTTTACTGTAACGTTTGAGATCATGGGATGTCCAGGAAAAACTGAGCTAATACACTTCTAGAAGATAACATCGGTGACTACACAACACACATGCGCATGCACACTCTCACATATTGTCACTCACACACACTCTCTCACACATACAGAATTGGGTACACTGGGCCTACTGACTAACTTGACTGATTTCACAATACATTGATAAACTGACAGTGCAAATCTTCAGACGGCTGCAAAGCACTAAATTAAGAGTGAGAAGATACACCAACAAGAAAAACTTTCAACGAGTAATGGAAACATTTTGTACAATTCTTCCATTCCATTCATTGGTTCATCTTTTTCAGTTTTCAGTCAAAGATGGGATGAAGCTCCAGAGAAGCAGATGTGGAGTGGAGGGGGAGGGACAGTATTTTTGGATTCAGCATTCTTAAAAAAAAATAAAACATCAAGCCTTCACACAATTATTGGTTATGGTTATTTTTTCCTTCTTCGTGTTTACCCTTCATCAAAAAAAAAAAAAAAAATCTTTTAAAATGTTTAAAATAACATGGGTTGTTAACTACATAAAACACTTTAGGGCACCAGTATCAAATAGATGATTGGAAACTTTAACTGATCAAAACGGTTGGCAAGAATCGGGAGAAATGGAATTATGATCCAAGAGCAAAGTAGGAGCCATGAGTATTTCTGGCCTTCTAAAAGGCAGTAATCTTGACTGGTGGCACTAAGTTTTGACTTAAACAGACACAAGTCAATCCAGCCAACAGACTACAATGCATTATGGAAATGTTCCTTTTTCGTTGACGGGGGTATACTGGATGACCTTTGACCTCCTGCGGCGGGGCAGGTCATGTCACCCTGGTCCACTACACCTGTACGGATGTGAAACGCTTAAGTTCCAATGGAAGTGAATGCGGACAGGAAAGGGTGAAGAAGCCTGGGAGGGGGAAAAAAAAGCTCAGTTCACAGGCTCAGTTCACTTTCCCTGGAGGTCTTTCATCCCGCAAAGCTAGTTGGGTGCTATTGAAAACACCCAGGTTTTACAGTACCTCACAGTCTTTTGGGTTTGTCAGTTCTCTGAGACTCGGAGCAGGTTTCCTGAAATAGATCCAAGTCACAGGATACGGAAGGATATTGAACTGTCTGTCTTAACTGGACAGAAGATGTTACAGAGTTCATCCTCCTGTTCCTTGGTGGGTTTTTTCCCTACTTCTGCTTCACCATTCGGCATCCCCAATGGCTTTGGAGAAGACATAGTCTCTCCCGTTCAAATTCATGATCCCATCCTTCAGGTGGAATTTCCATTTGTTCTTACTTCTGTGGATCTGGGGAGTAAGGGGAAGGAAATGAACAGTGTGGGCGTCAAGGGTAGACAGACACTGTTACAGCTTACAATGGACACAGTCTCTTAAGTCTTTTCCCCATGCTTGCATGCACATACAGACTCCAGGGTCACACAGTTATACCGGGAGACTGGGATATCAGCTGACATTGCCCTACAGTTCTTATATTGGCATCTATTCTGCATTGTTACAATATAGTTATTAACAGTGCTTGGATATCATGACAAAATATAAAAACGAAATAGCTAAAACGATGATTCCAATTAATTTTCCAGATATTGTGATCACAATTACTTCACATGATTGTTCATCTTAATGAAATGAGGTTACAGGTTATTTTACTGTGCTTTTAGCATCTTATATCAACATCTTGGCCATCTGCAATTACATGAAGTTAGATTGTAGTCACTCTCACACACACACACAATAGACTTTTGACAATGTGCTTGTCGCAATTACATGAAGTTAGATTGTAGTCACTCTCACACACACACACAATAGACTTTTGACAATGTGCTGTTTCTTACCTTGTCGTACTGGCACACCACTACATTCTCGGTATCAAACAGCTCCTGGTCTTCCTCGTCGCTCACATCATCCCCACTATTCAGTGGCTCCTGAAAGAGGAACAAAAAGACCAATTTGCATCATCTTGCAAGTTTCTGCTGCTAATAAAAGAAATGAATAGAAACTCCTTGTTCACAGGATCAGCACTGGGACCAGAATGCTTTTTTCAGCAACCAACTGAGCTATTTTTCTTCAAACATAGGAACACTAATAAAAACACAAAAGAAATAAGGTCACAGTAAAAACACACTGCACATGCACGTGAAAAGATGGGGCGTCCAGGTGGCTCAGTGGTTTAAGCTGCATACCATATAATCGTGATGTCCTGGGTTCAAATCCAGCCTGGGACCTATGCCTCCTCTCTCACCCAATCTTTCCTGTCTCTCTCTACTAACTATTGAATGAAGGCAAAAAATGCCCAAAAAATAATCTTAAAAAAAAAAAGTTCTTGTTGCAAAAAAGGCAAACTTTAGTATTTTCAGCATTCCTAAGTGCTCATTCCACATAACTTATGGAGTTGTTTCAACCTTGACAACATTCAACAGTGAAAAACCATGACTGGCAACAAACAAGGATGCCATAAATTAAATAAATGTTTAATTTTCAACCAAGGCTGGGTCCTATTTGTTTCCTCCAACACCTACCTCCTCCACCTGCCCATCCTCTCCTCCATCCTTGTCCTTCTCCTCCTCATCGTCTTCATCATACTCCTCCTCCTCATCTTCATCCTCTTCCGAAGAGGTGTCGCCGGATCCGTCGACCTGCAGCATCATGGGAGGCTGCTGGGGCTGAGGCTGCGGCTGGACCTGCGGCTGAGCTTGCTGCTGGGCCTGCGGTGGAGCCTGTGGTGCAGCTGCACCCTGGGCCTGCTGAATCTGCTGGACCTGAGCTGCTGTTGCTGCCTGACCAGGCTGAGGCGCCATGGCTGTCGCCTGCATCACCTAGTAGGAGATGAGAGAGGCCCAGAGAATAGAGTGTGACCATATGGAGATAGATGTCGATAATGTGCATATTAACTAAACTACTTAAAAAAAAAAAAAAAAAAAAGACCC
>OOFE01022788.1:4101-19392 GCA_900323365.1 Monocentris japonica | reverse complement strand
TCAGTGCCCTTTTGATTTTCCAGAATTAGTTTAAGTTTTCCATGGCATTACATTCCCCATCTTTCAAGTTTATTTTTCCATACGTCAGTTCTTCCACCGCTTCAACACCAAACGACCCACAGCTATGTTACCACTTTACCAAGGACCAGCTTCATCAAACTCAATCTGTCATGGACGGATTATGGGCTGATCATATACACCACTGTGCCTCCTACAGGGACCCTGTACCTCCACCAAGGGGACCTATACCCTTGAAGAATGAACATTATCATCATGAAGCAGTGGCATGTTTCTCACACACACACACACACACACGCCAGTGTCAACCCCGGATCAAGACACCGAAGACCTATTTGCAAAGGGAAGTGCAAATGTCTGGCTCTCCACTGTAGATATGGTTTAATGTCTACCTCAGGGGATGTGTGTGAAAAAAAAAAGCTGTTCAGGATCAAATTCAAGAGATTGACCACACAGACGACTCTGTCCACTTCATTTATATTCTTCTAGGCTGTGCTGGGCTTCCGGATTTGTGTGCTAGGGTGTACCTGTTGTATGACGGGGGCCTGCACACCACCAGGCTGCATCTGCTGCTGCAGCAGGATCTGCTGCTGGGGCTGCTGGATGATGTACTGAGCCCCATTGGGAGCACGCACCACCTGCAGGATCTGGCCTGAGGGAGGAGAGAATAGAGGAGAGGAGGGTTTCAGGAAAACAGTCGACAGCCATTATGACTCTCAGGAATGTTTGAAGTTCTGTTTGTAGTAAGGCAGGACATGAGAGGGAGCGCTGAGCAGCTGCTTGAGAAATGCATGCACACTACACAGTGCTCCCTCTCACTGGAGAAATTACTGTATCGCCTTGGGACAGCACAGCAGAGATTTGTTTGTGAATGAGCATTACATTATTCACTATACAGTCCCACCAGGATTATTGTGGCCCAAAATGACTGAATTTGCAGCAGCTTTCATCAAAAATTGCGATGCAATTTGCAATATGTTATCTTGTGGAAAAACAGCAGGAATGGATGAAAAGTTCAAGCCCGCCCCTCCAAAAAAAACATTGTAAACTGCCCACTCTGTTTTTTAGGTTGTTTTATTTTAAGTAGTAGAGTAATCGTCACACATTAATACCTCCTGGGGCTGCCAGCTGAAAGCTTGTTTTACTAAACACAATCTCTGTCTAGTGCCTTTCTTTTTCTTTCGTTCTTTTTTAATCCTTGTTTTTATTTTTTGTCTGTTTTTACCCTTTTAGGCTGCAATACAGCATATCTACAACTTGTCATTACATCATTAGTTGACCAATCACGTCCCGCTCTAATCTCCCTATCAGGTCTGTCAGTTTGACAGAAAAGGAGAGAGAGGTCTGGACAGGAGAACGCACATCTAATTATCCACCGGCAGCCGGCCTGTTGCAGCAAATCAACTTCAACAATTTATAAAATGATTAGGCTACACGGCGGCGCGGCCCGTCCAACCGGCCCACAGACCCACCAGGATTTATCCCGGTTGTCCTGATTGGCCACTCCGGCATCGTCCTCGTGTGTAACCATATTAAAGGCAGAGCAAATGGTGCAAATTGCATATTTAAATTAAAAAACATGTAGGAGAGTTAATGTAACACGTAGGAGAGTTATGTAACACGTAGGAGAGTTAATGTAACACGTAGGAGTGTTAATGTAACACGTAGGAGAGTTAATGTAACACGTAGGAGAGTTAATGTAACACGTAGGAGAGTTAATGTAACACGTAGGAGTGTTAATGTAACACGTAGGAGTGTTATGTAACACGTAGGAGAGTTATGTAACACGTAGGAGTGTTAATGTAACACGTAGGAGAGTTAATGTAACACGCAGGAGAGTTAATGTAACACGCAAGAGAGTTAATGTAACACGTAGGAGTGTTAATGTAACACGTAGGAGTGTTAATGTAACACGTAGGAGAGTTAATGTAACACGTAGGAGTGTTAATGTAACACGTAGGAGAGTTAATGTAACACGTAGGAGTGTTAATGTAACACGTAGGAGAGTTATGTAACACGTAGGAGTGTTAATGTAACACGCAGGAGAGTTTATGTAACACAGTAGTCTTAATGTAACACGCAGGGGAGTTTATGTAACACACGGGAGAGTTAATGTAACACGTAGGAGTGTTAATGTAACATGTAGTAGTGTTAATGTAACACGTAGGAGTGTTAATGTAACATGCAGGAGTGTTAATGTAACACGTAGGAGTGTTAATGTAACACGCAGGAGAGTTTATGTAACACAGTAGTCTTAATGTAACACGCAGGGGAGTTTATGTAACACGCAGGGGAGTTTATGTAACACACGGGAGAGTTAATGTAACACGTAGGAGTGTTAATGTAACATGTAGTAGTGTTAATGTAACACGCAGGACTGTTAATGTAACACGTAGGAGTGTTAATGTAACATGTAGGGTTTTTTGTAGGGTTTTGGCATAATTGCAAGCTCTTCCAAGTATTGCGGCAATTAGTTGAACTTGCCTAAATTCTTGCGATCGCAACATCCTGGAGGGACTGACTATACATCAAAATACCATATCATGGCGTGACATTTAGCTGGGAATGGAATGGGCTTGTTTGGCATCAATCATCATGACTGTCAGCTAACTAGAATTAACTGCCACTGTCAATATAACAAACTGACTGCTGACAAACCAGTCGTTACTAAATGACATTGGACGTGAACATCATATGGATGTTGAATGATGAATCCATAGAAAGGATAAGGGCTTGCAAAATGCCTATTCTGTATGAGCACTGAAATCTAAAAACTGCTTTGACACACATTGACAGGACTATAACTCTAGGGATGATCACAGTAAACCAAAAACATAAAAAGCCTCACCTGACTTGCTTTAAAGCATTTAATAGGTCCATTTGGTTTTCTACAACTTGATCAATAAACAACATTGAATGTGTGTGTGTGTGTTTTACCTTGGCTAGTGATGAGCTGTTGGTATGGGGTGACTCCTGTGGGCAGAGCAAGGGTTGCCGCAGTAGCTGCTGCACTCTAGAGGAGGAAAGGAGAACACACAGACTTCAAAATGGGGCTACAAAAGACAGACAGACAGAGACAGGCAGACAGACAGAACGAACCCGGGGCAAAATATATCTAAATTTCATAGCGATAAGGACATTGCTCTAGAGAGATTTCAACAATTATGGAATATCTTGTATCAGCAAAACTGATTATCTTATCAATCAAAGTGCTAATGTTCACCTTCCATCTGTTGATTCGTTAAAAGCAGCTACACTGTTGATGTATCTTTGAAAGCCCTACAAAAAAAACAACAATAACTCCTGACACTAACAGATGGCTTGTGGAACAGAAGTAATGTTAAGAGGAGCAAAGACAAAAGGAAGAAAAACGGAGACAGTGCGTAGGAATGAGAGAGGGAGACAGAAAGGTTGTGCGTTTGTGATAGAAAAGGAACATGTAAGAGGATGAGGTGCTTCCAGCTTTATCTGCACTGTAATCCAGTCCAAAACCTACAGCCATCACTAAACCATCTCCTGAAGGTTCTCCCCTTCTCCTACTCTCGCCTTCTGTCCCCTACTGCTCCTCCACCTGTCCCCTGCTAGACTAATCTGAGTCACACTCAGGGGCTAACAGTACGCCTGCAGAAATGCCTCAGGATGTGTCTCAAAATCTAGGTGCGTGTGCCTGTATATAGTACAGTAGGGATGATGGATGAGCAACTGGGTGGATTTCATCCACTATCCATCTTGCCATCACCAATCCTGATGGCATTTTTTTTTTTTTTTTATAGGAGGTCACAAATGTGACCAAACTTAACATTGTGCGTGCCCCAATGTGCCCAAATTTCATTTCCAGGTCTTGACAAATGAATCTCTTTGTGCAGCTTTTTTTGGTAACTTAAGCTAATTTTACGGTAACCTTAGAGTGAGCATGGCAACCCCTCTCTGTTATCTGTTCTGCCAACCAAACACCAACTTAGCTATTCACCTCAAAGCTGTTTTTTTTTTTTTTTTTTTTTAAATCAAATCCCCTTCCTGGGGCTTTCTCTCACATGCACCGGCTGCCAGCCAGAGAGCTGATTACTGGCTCTTTTCCAGCCAGCTACTTTTGTAGCAGTAATAATGTAGTAATGTTTTTAATGAGGGCACCCCCTCCCCACCCAATTCTGATAGCTTTATCGATGGTACGAGCCTTGTGGTTCTCTGTTTGGAACGGTATGTGCTAGACAGTAACTTGACCGTTTTTAATTGTTGAGCTATATAAGGTGGGCCACCCATGGGCTTGCATATGTGACAGGCTGTGGCATGTTGAAATGAATATCACAGTTAAGGAGCGTTGTCTGAACAACAGCAATTGTTTAGTTGTTAGATATTGTGTTCCAGTGAGGTGGTAACATTAATGTACGTTACATCTGTAACTCTGGTATATATAGTTTCATACAACTATTGTAGTTTACCGCCTAGTGTAGTGACTTTTTCTGGCAATAATGGATCACTGTTGAATTTCATGTTTAGAACGCATTTGTCACATAATAACTAAAAGGACTGAAAACACTCCTGGCCAGTTTTTCTCTTTCACAAATCAATACACTTGTGGAAAACACTGGCAATGATTTTACATTCTCGCCCATTTTTCAATTTAAGAAAGATTAATTTTGAGGCCTGTATAGGAGCATCTGTGGGGACGAGCGATTGGTTATATTTCATGCATTGT
The DNA here is from genome assembly GCA_900323365.1 of Monocentris japonica. Classification (NCBI taxonomy): domain Eukaryota; kingdom Metazoa; phylum Chordata; class Actinopteri; order Trachichthyiformes; family Monocentridae; genus Monocentris; species Monocentris japonica. The sequence goes on along the minus strand of OOFE01022788.1, from coordinate 14,678 downwards.
TTTCCTTACCACTGCCAAATCCTGAATAGTGCTATTTGCTCTGTCCACCTTTATATATACATAAACACATACACCCACTTACCATCCCTGTTGCACTCATATGCTGTAGAATCTTGGGATCCTGGACAATGACTTGCTGCTGGGGAGCTGTGGGGACAAACAACATGCTCAGGTCATAGAACGATATGCACCAGTACCACTGACAGTACCTAAAAGCTGAAAACAAACAAAAAACAAAAGAACCCACTCATTTGATCAACTTTGTGATCAAATCATTGGAAATTCCCTTGCTGTTTTGTTTTGCAGATATGAACTACCCTGATAATTGTTCGTTAAAAATATATGTGAATTTGACTTTTCAAATGCAACGCAAACTAATTTAATGATGTTTAATTGCATATGAAACAGAAATGTAGGTAAAAAACATTAAGTTATAAGTTAAGAAAACACTATAAATTTAAAATGTAAAAACGTGATTCCTGCCACATTTAAAAGCTTGCCTACACTGTGTCTGTATGTCCACAAGAACAAACTAGACATAAATGAAACTGCATTGGAAACAAGTAGAATTATCTCTCCCTAATAGAAGAATTTCTCACTTGTTTTAAGACAAATTCAATTACTTGTCAGATGGACTTGGCGGTGTGTGAAAATGAGATTCAGAGATACCAACCATTTCAGTAGTGCCAATCAACCTACCTTGCTGCTGCGGAGGCAGGAGGACTTGCTGGGGCTGCACTGACTGGGTCACCTGCTGAACTTGTTGGACCTGCTGGGCCTGCTGCTGCTGTTGCTGCTGCTGTTGCTGAGCGGCCTGCAGGGCGACCTGCTCCTCTGTATGGAAGCCCTCCACTGCCTTGGACTGCATCAGTTTGTTCTCCCACAGCTAGAGAGGAGAAGGGGCAAAAGTAGAAAAAAAAAAAAAAAAGGTCTATGTCATGGCATTTCATTTTTATTCAACTGTGAACAGAGACAGGAAAGATGCAACAAAGAGGATGCATGCATTGGTCAGGAGGCAGTCTCAAGCTCACAATGTTGCAAAAGCACACTTATGAACCTTCGGACACTGATCAACCAAAATGCACCAGTGTGTTACATCCACACAAAGCAAAAAAATGGAAAAGGAAGGGGACTGAAGCCCTCTCTGAAGAGTGCTAGTATTACCAGAAGAGGTCTGGTATTTTTTTTTTTTTACCTCTGCTACCCCAGTAAAAATTCCCGCTGAAATTACCTACTGTGTTTTGAGTAAACTGACGCCCTGGGGTAATTTTAATCCCGTCCAGATCGATGTCTGGTGTTTCATGCAACTGCCGATTTAACACCAGGCATCTGGATTACAAGATCCATATAACCAGTGGCAGGGTAGAGCAGCGTCACTCTTTAGATTAGATTAAACTTTAATGATCCCTGTGGGGAAATTCGGTTGTTGCAGCACCAAAAGTAATAGAATTCAGCACAGAAAAAAAAAAAGAATAGAATACAAGCACAGAAATAGTATATCAAATAAGCAATAAAAGAAAGAGATCGTGCATTGAAGCACGGTTTGGTGCCAAGAAAAATTAAATGGAGAAAATTGTGTAAAAAAGTGCAACAGCTGCTGCAGCTGGCATAACAATGATATGGAGCCACTTGAATTGTTTTGATGTCCTCCGGTTGATGTTGTGGCACATTTGCAAGGGCGGGTCCCTGGATTACCACAGTCCAGTAAAATATTTTACCGCCTGGATTTTACCAGTGTGCATGGGCAAAATCAAACTACCGAGCTCCCATGGTAATACTAATGCTGCCTGGAGAGGGCTTAAGAGTGAGATTGTAACTTCAAAAAACAGAATGCTACACTGACATCATGTTGTCAGCCTTTTCTCTCCCAGCTTAAAGAAAAACAAAAAGATTGGAGAATGGTAAAAAGGCACTGGAGAAGAGACAACTGTGCAGAACGTACTTATTCCACCAAGAGCTAAAGAAAAGGTGAATAAGAAAAGAGGTTTGAGCAGGTAATCATCTCATGGTTTTACTGTTATGGTTATTATTACATTTATGCAATAACAAGAGGCTCAAGCAATTACCATGAAATGACAAGGGGAAAAAAAAGTAAAAAAACTCCCAAAACTGCACAAAATAGTGAGTAGGCATGTAGGCAATGTAAAGTCATGTAGGCAATTTGCACACAATCAAGAGTGTTCCACAGGCATAGTACCAGCACAGACTATCAGACTTTTTTTGTTTTCACATAACGCCACAGCATAGCTGGGTAAGTATTTAGTGTAAATGAATTTGGGGTGTAAAACTGCACAAGTGAAGGCAACCCTATAGAGGCTTTATGTAGAAACAGTACTGGTGGTGGTTGTTACCGTCTTCAGCTCCAGCAGCACCTGCTCGTCCACTCCCTCATCCAGGAACAGCTCCCGCACCTCGTTGATCACATCCTCAATCACAGACTTATACAGTTTAGGCTAAAAGGAAGCAAGTGAGAAAAGGAAAGAAAACGTATTGCCATTAGAAATGAGTGCGTGAGTTTATTAACCCAGGCTTCCTTTCTCATGAAAATGGTGTTTTAGCTTCAGTCTTCTGGGGGAAAAAACTAGCCAAAGGAACATAAATTGGAATGATATGGGGTACATAGCCAGTAGCTCAACACTGAAACTGGTTCATGCAATACAATCCAGTCGACCTATGCATGGCACTACATGGCTTGCAGAGGTAAACCTACATCCACACTGTCATAAATATCATGGCCAATCTGGTGTGAAATCGGCCTTTACTGTTGCCTACGTGGCATGTATGGCGTTTAAAAGGTCGACAACTGGACAACAGACGCATTTGAACAACAGAAGGGAGCGCCCCCAGTATAAAGCGACATAGGCCACTGCACTGCGCTCACTGCACTGTCCCCAGTGTCCGCAGCACGGACCTCGGTCTCTCCTCCCCACCCCTCGGCCTGTCTGCTCCTCCACTATTTAAAGCACAGCGTGGTGTTTATATGTGGAGCCGATGACGTAGCGCCGAGTAGCACCTTCCCATCCCGGGCAGTCTATATTAGAGAGCCAATATGGCTGTATAAAACCAGGCAGGGGAAAGGAGGAGGGTCAGAACCGGAGAGAGAGGAGACGTGGAAGCCATTTTACGGAGCGGCAACCTAGCGCCCAGCAGCTTCGTACTTGTGCCGTTTGTGGAGGATATTTGCGGTTTAAAACCTTATCAGTGCTCATTTTAACTAAGTAGTATGGCCTTGTCGGTGGGGGAGCAGGATATAGCGGCTACGGGATGGGTAAAAGTGGTGGATTGGGACGGCTATCCTGCCTTCTCATCGTGGAATGGTGGACAATGAGGCATTTGGCTGAGCATTTGAGAATTGCCAGACGACTTTCTGCTAAACTTTCTGCTAGACTTTAATTTCTAAGTATTAACTTAATTCATTCGCAGTGAATGAGAAGGTGCTTGGCGTAACGTTACATCTGCAATTTTACATTACTACTAACATATTTAGCTAACATTTACCAGTTTGCCCAGCTGTTTAACTTGCTACATATTCCATCAACAACAATCTAACTTTGATATTTAAGAAAAAAAAATGCTATAAATCGACAATCCTTAAAGTATTTACTTAAAAGTCAATAAGTACAGAAACCTCTTACACCATGGACCAGCTAACGGCAAACTGAAAGCTTTTTTTTCAACAGCCCATACAGCCTAGAAATTGCATTCTCATCTTGCGAAAACATCTAAATAATTGGCCCATTTTCTGACTAATTCAGCTCCTCTAGTCGTTGATCCTGACTAGATGATTTCATCTGACAACTGCCTAGTTTCGAAAACTGGTTAAAATGGCCGATTGACAACAGTCCTTTTCATTTTTATTAGAGACAATAGTGACGTGTTTGCAAATACAGATCCTTTTTACTGCACTCAAGTCAATAAAAAGCAGCTGGTCGACAGTTTCCCATTTTAACTTTACCCCCATTTTCCCCACTGACAATCCTTAGAGATTGAGCCTTACCACTGGGTTCGAGTTAGCCGAGCTCGCCATTATACGCGTAGTGTAAAAACCACACGGAGAATAGGCGAGAAATAGAGCCAAAAATAATGAAAAACGGTTTAAAACAACTGGGAACGATATTTTGCGATAGCCGGCATCACTTTTGTAAATAAAACACAGTTTTTGGCGGTCTTATTTACAATCCCGGGCTGCGCCTCCCCAGCCGTACTTCTTCCTTCGTTGTCCTCCTTTATATACTGAGCGATGGAGCTGCGAGTGCGCGAGACATAGGGCAGGGTCAAACCAGTCATTACGCGAGATTTCGCGTGGCGTTTGCCTACCAATCAATAATGTTACTGCTGGGAAATGTAGTTTAAACATAGTCATACAATGTCTGCGGTTCAATTAAATGCAACGTGGTACAAAAACGTGATTAAAAAACAGTTTCGGTTCTGATTGGCTGAGTTACGTGCCATTGTAAAATGCGGAGCACACCTTTGACCCCATGAGTTGATTTAACCGAAAATATAATATAGATATAATATCTATAATCTAGATGAAAATCACTACTAGTACAAAAATGTGTAATTATTATCTAAGTATCTCTGACTCATCGATTAAAAATGAAGTATTTATTGAACATTTGCATTCTGTCTTGTTTTTATTCATTTTTTTTTTAAATTATGTGTTTCCAACGCTTTATAAAAGCAATAAGCCGCTAAACACGCTTTGGCAGAGTACCTAAAATATTTTAAGCTATTATAAAATCTATAAGTTTTAGCCTATTATGGCTTATAGCGTAAATAATCATTCAGAATTGTTGAGAAACCTAGCCTAGGTATCCTTCCATCCGTCTGTCCGTCCAACATGATATGTCAGGCGTTATCCAAGACACCATGAGTTTGACGAAACTGATGAAGATGACGCATCTTCGTAGTGTTCAGAGTTTAAAAAATATGACGATTACCCTGCTGGGGGCGCTATAATAAAAGGTAAAAAATTGCAAGTGCTATGTCAGACGCCACTGATCCAATTTTAACAAAACTTCGAGGGATGACGCATTTTGGCACTGTGTTCTGGCGTTTCAAAAATACATTTGATTGGCTTCATGGGGAAGGCCAAGTTTGAAAGCCCATAACTGCTATAACTCTCCGATTTTTATGAAACTTTGAGCGATGATGCATCTTGTCACTGACTGACCCAAGGGGTGCCTGCATCATTCATGGGGACATGTTGAATTGTGTTAAGTAGATTTTTTCACCAATAATTTTACTCCTCAAGTCAAATTTCAGCAAATTAACAGCACTTATACTTGTGTACGATATTTTGGTAGGATCCCCACCTCTCTGTCTATGTGCTACCTACGTTCATGTTTTAAGAGCACTTTTCATGTAGTAACTTAGTTGTGCCACAAGAGTGTGATCACACTACATTGCACAACATCAGAAAACAAGATAAAATTTTCTCATTCCATGACACACGCATTCTCTTTGTATAATGTGATAGTATTTTACACGTAATTCAATAATGGAGAATTTATGAGAATCTTTGGATGAGACATTTTCATGGTCTTGTTTGTTCACTCGTCCTGACCACCAGGGGAAAATTCCCAAAAACCATAAAGCTTTGCAATAAATGAGAGCTGACAAGCGGACGTTACCTCCACTTCTGTCTCCATGGAAACTTGCCTCAGTGGTCATTCTGTGGATATGGATGATGTAGACCATGAACACAGAGCTCTCTCTGCCTCAGTCAGCTTAATTAATACTTCAATCTTCCTTCTCTAAAATGATGTGTGAATGTCGTAACCAGTGAATCCATTTGATGTATTTCATTGGGAGGAAATGAAAGGCCTACCTCACATTGTGTAACCTGTTTCTTTTACCAGTGACAAAAATGTAACTGGCATGACAAAAAGTGATTGGGTGACTGGTGCCGAGTTGATGGGCACTTCTAAAACTGAGATGTGAACAGACATAATGCTGTGTTATGGCATAAGGCATGTCGCTGGCTACCTTTGAGTCTCACTCTCAGTAACTCAGTAGTATGATGCCCCCTAAAGATGGAGAGAATGCACACTTTTCTCCCCTCCTTTCTTTGCCGTAGTTGCATAGCAACAGAGGAGCTGCTAGCTCCAGTTGTGTTGGTGGTGGGAGCGTGCAGCAAGGGGAGGCACTGGCTCGTGATTAAGCCTGTCTCGGCTTCAGTTATGAATGGGCTTCCACTGCCACATGGTTCCAAAATGGCAGCGCTGAGATTGATAAGGCATTAAGGAACTCTATAGTACACTTAACTCTTTTACGTCTTTCCCTGAGGACAAGCGGAGTTTGACTTTAATCAGAAGTATTGGACTAAATGATAAGAGGAGGTAAATTAATAATTAACTGGTGGAAGAGGCCTGGTTATGATAAGACCCTTGTTGATGGGAATATGTGAGGTTAATGATTGGGGTCAGTCTTGAGAGTAAATTAAAGACTCCATTCTCACAAAGCTAGCACTTTACCAGTAAATGGGGGTAACCATGTATTCAACTGTTGTCATACACTGAGGTGGCAAATTGAAGGGGGATGAAAAGGGGGGGACATCCTGCTTGTTAACACTAAAGTGCTTGCCATATTTAACCATATACAGTGGAGTCCACTACCAAGAACTGTTTGTTTTCACCATTTACTAGATATTGTCTAAATTGATATGGTCCTCTATGTGTTATGGAAGAAAGTCTTGTTTACAGATGAATCAAAATTTGAACTTTATGGTTGCAATCGGAGAGCTTATGTGAGGAGACGGCCGCATGAGAGGTTAATGCAACAGTGCATAAAACAGTCAAACATGGTGGTGGAAATATTCAGGTATGGGGATGTTTCGGAGTTGGTGACTTGCACAGGATCAACTACACATTGACCAAAGAGAAGCACCACTCTATTCTGCAGAAGCATGCCATCCCTTCTGGCTTAAAGTTGTGTGGAAGAGGATTCATTTTCCAGCAGGACAATGACCCTAAACATGCATCAAAGCTATGCCAGGCCTATTTGAAGTCCAACGAAGAACTTTCCTTCCACAGTCACCAGACCTCAACACTCATTGAACATCTTTGGGAACATTTGAACAGGGAAAAATCCCAAACATACTGTAGCATCACAAGACACTCTCTGAGATGCTCCAAAAGAGTGCTGGAATAATGTGGATTCTCAAATTCTGCAAATGCCAGACAGAGTGTGTCTTGTTTGAGAAATGTCATGACTGAAAATATTTTATTAGTTATTGATAAATTATGAAATAAAAAAGCTCTTGGTAGTGAACTCATGCTTTTGGACTCCACTGTATGTAAGCATAAAAATGTGTTAAATCTGACATCATACACTGTATGTCCTCTAGAATTAATGCTATTACAGTATGTTCCACAAATAACACAAATTCTATATGTGGGATAAATTATATTGTTATATTATTATTCTATTCTTACTCGATCCAAGTCTTTCAAAAAGAGCAGCCAAACTAATTTTCTGCAACTTGGATTTTTTTTATTATTGCAACCAACTGGAAGACAATACATCACATAAACATTGTTGTAGTTTTTCAGAAAAATGGAAAACAAAATAAAACAACATTTATATATTTTTTTTTGCCACGGTATTGGACAACGTTGATATTTACATGTAGTGATGAAATAGTTTTAAATCGTTCTTTGGCAATATGATTGCACAATAAGGAGAGAATTGAACATTTACTGAAAAACCAACACCTTGGTGCACTCTGCATCACATCTCACAGATCAATAAAAGTTTTGCATTTTGACATTTCTAACCTATGGCTTTCAAATACTCAGCTCATACAGTCACCAGAAATAACGGCAGTATTGTAGGTAATTTTGTCAGAAAGAAAACAAAACACAAAATGAAAACGCTCATAAAAACAACAAATAAAATGGCAATTTTATAGAGCACTGCGCTGTATGTTTGGCAGGTTTGAAAGAAATACTTGTTTGGGGGGCTTTTCAGGCAGTGAAGTGTACTTCCGTTGCTTTAAATGTTCCACTTTTGTGTGTTGCTCTGTTTTTCCAGGACTCGTGGGTCAGGAGTTCATCTTTCCTGCATGTCACTGAGTGAGTCAGAGGAAAAAAGGTGGTTGCTAAAGCAACGCATTCTCCCCTCGACATGCCTCTTGTTGACTGAACACGTTATTAGTCACCACAACAGTGGATTGTTAACGCAAATACAGCAGAGTGCTTGACCTGGGCTGTGGGAGCACTCAGACGGATATCGGACAAGAGATGGATGGCATACAACAAGGACACAGACAGCGTCTCCTTGGGCCTTTTTTATGTCGCCATGGATACCATACAAAATGCAAAGCCAGTGATGCATGCTACAGGTGGAAAAAGACTGTACCAATGGATGGGACATGCGAGAAATGTCTGCGTTTGTTTGCCTACTTGGCTCACTGACAATCAATCAGCATCTTTTCAGCTTAAACAAAAGCTTGTCCAACTTTGCTCCTACCCCATTGCACATAATCTCCGACCAAACCCAACCTGTTTCTACGAAAATGTTTTTCCATTCACTTAATCCAACTACACTGCATGTATTTTATATATATGGAAGTGAGGGAGATAAATTATATTGCAATGCATTCTTGTTATAGCTCAAGCATACCAAATAGTGGCAGTGCAGTAATTGTAACATATCACTTCTGACAAAAAGAATATCAAAACTCACTACTGCCCTTGTGGATTTCAATCAAGTCAGTATTCCATGACCATAAGTGGGATACACATACGCACATACACCAATCAGCCATAACATTAAAACCATTTGGGGTGGACAGGGGTCAGCATGGGCACTCTGACCGGTCTGCGGCTACGCAGCCCCATATGCAGCAAGCTGCGATGCACTGTGTTCTGACACCTTTCTATCATAGCCAGCATTAACTTTTTCAGCAATTTGTGCTACAGTAGCTCTTCTGTGGGATCGGACCAGACGGGCTGGCCTTCGCTCCCCACGTGCATCCATGAGCCTTGGGCGCCCATGACCCTGTCACCGGTTCACCGCTTGTCCTTCCTTGGACCACTTTTGGTAGGTACTAACCACTGCATGGGAACACCCCACAAGACCTGCTGTTTTGGAGAAGCTCTGACCCAGTCGTCTAGCCATCACAATTTGGCCCTTGTCAAAGTAGCTCAGATCCTTACGCTTGCCCATTTTTCCTGCTTCCAACACATCAACTTCAAGAACTGACTGTTGTAACGAGATAATCAATGTTATTCACTTCACCTGTCAGTGGTTTTAATGTTGTGGCTGATCGGTGTATACAGTGAGTGTAATAGGTGACCTTCAGCAACATGGTTAAAAAAAAAACTCAGATCTCCAGGTTTGGCCCTTGAGATATAAATCAATCCTCTCATTATAATTCAAGAGTTAATGAATAGGTGAAAATAAGAAAATACAACTTTTTTTATTTACACCTTTTCCTCCTTTCCTCTTTCTTTTCCATTCTTCCCAAATGGTCTTTTTGGAGATATGAGGTTCCTTCTGGACACCAACAAATGAAGTTCCCAGCTGTTCCATACATTTACACTGAACAATGCAGATGGAAAACAAGGACAAATATACATTTACATAGAGGAGAAAAAAAACAACTCTGTTATAAATAAAGACAAGTGCTCTGTCAAAACATGTCAGAGACATAACAATAGAAGTACTGAGGGCAGGTAGGCAGGCAGGCACAATGTTAAAGGGTGTGTGTTCCTGGACACGCAAACTCACACACTCTACAGACGTGTTTTGAAATAACACTGGGATTAACATTGAACATCACTTCATCACTGTACAGGCAGAAGAAGACTGGAGCCCATCCTTAAGAGGTGACTCAGCTGGCCTACATAGCCTGAACTGAAGCCCAGAGGTGGCACCCCTGGGCCTCCAATCGCAGAGTGATCCCCCACATTCCTCCCTGAAGGTTTGTCTTTGAAAGCCCGCTCAGAAAAAACACAACATCAATTAAAAAAGATCCAAAATAAAATTTAAACATAATCAAGGGTATAAGAATTGGCGGCAAAACTTTTTTCTTTCCTCTAGGATCAAGGTTTATATGAAAATAAGTCATGCTTCATGCTAAATACATTGTTTATCTTACATGATCTTTGAATAAAAAAGATTTGCTTTTTATCTTATTTACAAGCACCCATGCAATATAACTGAGAAAGTCCTGCAGGTCAAATTGCTTCAATTAAGAAAGGAAAAAAATAAAATATTTTCTAACCTTTTTACAGAGTTGTCCACATGGGACAAATTGCTTATATCTTTATGAGGGTAGAGTGAGGGTAAACAGATACGAACAGAAAGTTAAACCCACAGCTTATGTATATAGTTCTTTGACACTGTAAAATGAATAGGCAGGTGTGGTAGCTACTGGTAGCTACTATATCTATACCAGGTGTCTACATCTATGGACAGAAGTACTGGAAGTTTTAGGGACGTTTACATTATGCAACAACAACAACAAAATGAAGGAGATATTGCCTCAGACCCGGCACACTATCCATCTCTATGGTGATAAACATGGCCATGTTTTTTTTTTTTTTTTTTTTTTTTTTTTATATATT
>OOFE01022787.1:0-10387 GCA_900323365.1 Monocentris japonica | reverse complement strand
CCCTCTTACACAACCAGGCTCATCATCAGCGCCTCACTGGGAATAGATCAGAGCAGGTGAGTCACAGCTCTGAGGGAGGAGAGAGCAGCACTTCCCACGTCAGCAAGGTCACAGAGATTCTCTGTTCAACAAGACGTACGAGCAGCAATGCAGAGGTGATGCAGTGAGTCTTGGATGTCTGGCGTTAAGAGGGTGAAGAATATTTCAATGCTATGACGAGTCTGAGGAGATGAATTTGGATTTTTTTCATGTGTAGCTGTTCTCATGATGGGGATTGCTGTTGTGACAGTTTCATACACCAATTTGCATCTTTTTCATTACAAAAGCAGAATAAATCATAGGGAGTCACTTTTTTTTCCTTTTTTTTTTATTTGGAAAAATGTTAAGTCTAAAATGAATATGTACCTTAGTTGGTCCCACAGGATCTAGCCTTATCAAGGCATTACAAAACATTTGGATTTTCTGCACTACTCATTTTACTATAAAGCAGATGGTTCACCATAAATATAGACAAGGACATTAGTTCCACAGGATAAACATGTACTGTAGCTCAAGCCCAAGTCTCTGTATAAATGGATTCACAGTTTGTAAAAGAAAAGGGGACGATGCTGTACAGCAGTAAGCAGGCAGACCTACTAACTGCAACACAGTTCTCCAGTTGATGTTCTTTCTCACATTACAACATGCAGGAATGCACTGTAGTACATGATTATTACAGTGAAGCGATGACCTTTTACATGAATGCTGAGATGTCAGAATGAAATGAATAAATATACTTGACATCCATACTGGAAGAGTTTTTGGGGTTAAAGAGCTATTCAACCTGTCAGATCTCACTTTTCTCAAGATTTCAAGCTTGACATGTAAACAAGCAATTTGTATTTTGGGAGCTATGATCGCCACAGTACATCACTTAATTGCTTCATGTTACTGATGTACCAATAATACAGCAGTAGGAGTCAGTATCCCATTCTGCAGGGATTTGGGAGCAGACAATTCCACCACTATTCAATTTCAACCTCCACTTCCACAGTCACAACTCTCTTCCATTCTCCCGAGACCATCTGCAAAAAGCCGGGACCTGAGTGGCTTCTCTCTCAGTCACTTAAAGTATCATGTGTCAGTCTAAAGCCCGGAAGTGCCCCTCGGTGCCATGACACTGCTGTCAGGCCTCAAGGGAAAACTCCACTCGAGCCCTCGAAAGCTCCTGGATAGCACTTCCTTAGTTATGATGCATAACAGAGACACGAGTAACAAAATCCTATAAAAATAAAATATGAATAGAAAAATGCACATATTCTCTTCCAGTGGGGACTGTATAGCTCGGGCATCTTATCTGCTTCTCCCATATAGCATATGTTAACTCCAGGTCCACTGATATAATTGCCAGCTACTGACTGGATATAGCATTGAGATAGCTTTTAGCATAGAAGAATTACAATGCATTTTTTTTACATGTTCAAGGTTGTTATTCCCATTGCTGAATACAAGTACCCCAGCCATTGCGTACAAATTTACCCTCATGGTGATCAAGACAAGAAGGACACTTGAGGAGGATATGCTCTGAAATGAGAGAAATGGGTGACAGAAACAACATTGTTACCTTTCTTCCCATCAAAGTGCTTTCGTTTTTTAAGTTAAAACTGTACAGTATTCACATACACATTGTTTACACATAGCATGCTGAAAATTCATACAATTATGTCTGAAAATATTTAATATCTATTATTTCTAAAGATGAACTCAAAATAATATGGGTCTATATTTTCTAAGTTGTAAAGTTGTAATGAGTGCATATGATTTTAGAATGATGTTACTAGAAAAAAGGGGGGCATCACATGTCACAGCACATGGCTTCACAGTGGAAATTAAGGTCTGTATGGAAACACTGTAGAGACTGGCCAACAGTAAGGTATCTGTCCCATGTCTGTGAAAAGGTGTGCAATTTGTTTTTATCAATTTCGGGAATTTGTCTCAAGTGTAAGGAGTGTTGGTAGCTTCTTTTAAGTGCTATAGAGAAATGGACTTGAAATGAAGTGCTACTAAAAGGGGTGGGTGATGGCAGGCCTGACGGACTATACAGGACTGTGGCCAGGAGAGGTAGTGTGGGACACGGTAACCACACGTTCTGTTCCTCCCTGGCCCAGGCGCTGCTCCACACTCCTCAGCCCAGTATAGAGCCTTTCTTCCAGGGATGCGGCCAGCTTGTCTGTCAGGCTGCTCTGGGCCCGCAGGACGGGGCGTTGGGTGGTGGGGTCTAGAGGGTGACTGGGAGGGTCTGTAAGAGTCACATGGGCACTCTGTGTGAGGGACGGATGGATGCTAGAGGAGGAAGCATCTGATCGAATAGCTTGACTACTGTTGTTGTTTCTGTTGTTGACTCTTGGGTCCATGCAACTGGCCTGTGCAGGTAAACTGTTCATTAACAGGCTAGTTGTGCTTTCGCTGGCCACAGGTTCACTTGCCGTGTCCTTGTTTGTGGAGACTGCACTGTCATGGTCCTCACTGGTTGAGTCTGCACAGCCAGAACCATCCTTTGACCCATCGTCATCTTCAGAGGCTGTGTTGGCCGTACGTTCTCTGGCCTCTCCTGCAACTCTCACATTGGATGGATCTTTATTCTCCATTCCCTCTTTGATTGCTTCCTCACAAGCAGCTACCTCATTGGCTTCTTCATCAGCAGCACTGGCTATGCGTGATAATGTACTGTGATATCTGGTGTCCAGAGGGTAACCAGCGCTGTCCCCTCTCCGTAGCGGGATGAACCTCTGTCTCTCCAAAGAGGGGGAGTACCTGCCCCCGGCGCCCGACCCAGGGTCACTGTATTGCTTGTGTCGTTGCCACTGTTTCCGGAGGTGGACTCTGGAACGGTGCCTGGAGCGCAGTGGAGAATCCTGCTGGTCGAATCGTGGATCGTGACGGAGGAACTCATTGAATAGAGCGTCTGTCTTCTCATCGATGCTGTAGTCACGGCGGCGGAGACGGTGAGGTGGAGACGGCTGTGGGAGGGGCTGAAGTGAAGGTTTCAGCAGTGGGGAAGTTGGCTGTGATTGCAGCTGTAGTGAGTCTAGAGGTTTCAGAAGTTGAGATGGTTCTTGAAGGGTAAGAGACTGGTTGCCAGTTTGAGACCTCTCCATTGTTTTCTCCTGCATCTTGTTGCTGTCTGCCATCTCATCCTCCAGCTCCTCCTGGAACAGCCTGGCCTCGATGCTCTCACACACTGAACCCTTTCTCCCAGAGCTGGTGAAGAACAACCTCCTCTCAGATGCCGTCTTCCCCCGAGGCCCTCCGGGGGCCCCGAACAGGCGCAGATCCTCAGGGGCCCTGGACGGTGCTTCAATGGAGGCGTAGCCGCTGTCCATCTGAAGGAGTTTACGGCTCCCTGCCTCACCCTCACCTCCCGCCCCGCTCCCCATTTCACTGTCCAAACCTGAAGCCCCTCTGACTCCCCCGTTTAACCCCTCTCCCTCCCCCTCTCCCTCAGGTTCATCATCCAGGTCTTGGGACAAGCAGCTGTCCAGGCCAGAACGGGCTCCGGCACCCCCTAGGGAGGAAATACTGTCGGCATCACTGCGGATAGACTCCCGATCGGTACTGCTCTGGTCTGAGGAGGCATACTGCTCCAAAGAGGCTCGCAAGCTCCAGATATCTCTATACAGGGAGGGAGGGGCCTCAGAGCTCTCCTGGCGAACCATAAAGGAAAGAGATGACACTGAGTCAGCCCTCAGCCTGGCCTCAGCTCCCAACACCACATCATCTTCTTCATCTACCCCTATCTCATCCTCTTTCTTCACTTCCTTCACACTTGACGTCACATGGTCAAGATTTCCCCCAGCGACTTCAGTTTCCCTTAATATATTTTCAGTCTTTTCCAGAACGCCGGCTTCTTGTTGTACCTCAAACAAGTTGTCTTCATCTACTTCGTCATGTCCTGGTTCTAGCCCCACTCCTGCTCCTTCTACCCCTGTGGCTGCCTCTAACTTTGGCTCTATCTTTGTTTTTGTTTGTACTCCTGTCCCTTCCCCTGTGCCCTCCTCTTGCCTCTGGGCATAACGACCATGTGTTGGTGAGCAGGCTTCCTCTCTCCTTGTGCCGCTGCTACCACCTACCTCCACCATGGCCTCCACCTCTAGCCTGCACAGATGGAGAAACACATTTAATTTAGAATTATTTAATAATGGAATCGCAAAGTGTATTCAAACGAGAGAAAGTCATGTGGGACAATGGGAAAGGACGTACCTGCTGAGGAAGGCTGAGGATGAAGGGGGAGAGGTGGGGTGTGACAAAGACCCTGCGGATAGGGGCTGGAGACAGCTGGTCTGGATGGGAGTGTTTGGGAATGGCTGAGTGATGTCATCTCTGAGAGGGGAAGAGTCATCCTCCATGTGGTCGGTGGTTTCACTAGCTGCTCTCTGTCTATGGAATGGCCTCCTCTTAGGGGATCCTGGTAGAGAAATCAAAACCACACAAACACACATGCAAACATACATAATGTTTATTTGCTCTTCACTTATTTGTTTTCAAATTCCATTCTTTGGGCAAGGCAAGTTTGACAAAGCAAATCTACTTAGCCAAATAAGGCTAATATCCCTAACCTTTAGCATCCAGACTGGCAGCCCGATGGCTGCTGTCAAACTTCCACTTCCTGAAGTAAGGCCCTGCCCCCTCCAGGCTGGCATGTCGCCGCAGTTTAGAGAAGAAGTGTAGAACAGAGGTCTGGCCTGGAGCTGGAGATGACTCCCTCTCTCCTCTCATCCCCCTTTTCCTCTCCCCCTCTCCCCTGTCCCCAATAGCCTCCACCTGTCAGAAGAGATATCAAAAGATAGAGGGAGAGGAGGATGGAGGGAGGTGATGAGATATGAGGTAAGCGTTGCAGCAGGAGTAGTGGAGTTGAAATGAATCATGACAGGCAGAGGCTGTCAGAAGTTTGGCATGAGGTTGTCACTCAGTTGCAGTGTTGACTGATGTCACAGCACATCAGTAGGTTGGAGCCTGTGGCAGTCTCCTATCACAGCGCTTCTCGCGTATGGTAGAACTACAAGTGTAAGAATCTACCAAATGATGAATAAATGTGCATCTGTATCCTGTCTGAATGTATTTGTGCAACCAAACGTTGTGAACCCAAGCTCATTGATCTTCCTGTTTCACATCAGAAAAAAATCAAAGATCAAAGCTTACTTTTTTGAAGAAATGTGTTCCTTGTCATCCAAACTTCAAAGAGATCCCAACCCAAAAATTTAAGTCAAACATGAACTGAAATATAAGGGAAAAATAACCATGATTTTCAACATTTCTCAGAGGCATTCCTGGGATGGGAGCTGTCATTAAGGGTGCAGAAAATCAGCCTGACCACTGATGGTGTGACCCTGAGATGTTGCAGTTTAATAGCTGAAGAAAGATAATACACAGCAGAGATGCTCGTCTCCATAATGAAGGTTTTGGTTTTGTCTGAGACAAAAAAGCCCAATAAAAATGTTGAGGTGTCTCGGAAGATTATATATTTAAAATATTTAAAAAAAAAAAAAAACAACTCACTGTCTGGGAGCGTGTGTGCTGTATTTTCATGGCCTGTCCGGGGCCCTGGTCCAGAATGATTGAATGGTGAGGGTCTCCTGGCAGGCCGCCACTGAGGCTCTGGCCCATCCAGTCCTGAGGCTCAGTGTGCACGCCTCTCTCAGGGGGCTGGAGAGAGGCGAGGGGAGAGTCATAAAACTACTGATACAGAGAAATTCATGCAGTTTAGAGATGAATAAACAAATCAGATTTGGCGTTGCTCATGTTTGGATCACTCAGTGTAAATTAAAATGTGTTGCAATGATTGTAACAGAGCTATTTGTGTAACAAATCACTCATGTCTGCTCCCTCTAAGTGGTTAGATCACCTGATAGATGGCGAGGGGCAGTTTGGGTGCTGGCGTCTCATTGATGTTGATGGTGCTGCTCTCTGTTGATTCACACTCCATGATGGTGAGGATCTTCAGGGCCGATGGGGCTGGGGCCAGGTGAAGGTGGGTCAGCCGTGCCTTTTTCAGGTGGTGGAAGTCTCCTTCAGTCAGAGTATACCTGAGATTAGATGGAGAAGGAAACACATTGATTTTCATTCAATTAATCAACAAATGTCAATAGTGGGTCAGTGGGTTTTACTGTACCTGCGCCCTTTGTCCTGAGTCTTCCTCTCCTGTTCGTACAGTGCAGATTCATTGAAGGAGACGCGGCGGCCAGTAGCCCCAGTGGACACAAACCGCTCTGACTCTCCATCATGACAGCTCGATGCACAGAGAGCGTCTGATTCATCCAGACGGATGGTGATCTCTGAATGACAAAGAAGACAGGGAAAAAGACAGAAAGAAGAGAAAATGGAGTTAGTGACTACACTGAACCAGGATGTAGAAGAACGAAAGTAAACTACAATCCAGTAGTGTATATAACTTGCACATAGTGCTAACCTTGGGTGGGCTGAGAATCCTCAACGTAAGTGGTGTTTGTCTTCTCAGGGTCATCACTCGCTCTGTACACAGCGAAAGAAGAGAAAGGGAAAGAACAGAGAAATGAGTTTCGTTTCTACTGCCTGCACTTTTTACAGAAAGAGAAATGCCTCCTCACATCAGAGCTTTCCTATTCCTATTCATTGCGGTTACAGCTTTAATCCAGTTCTGTCATAATCACTTTGCCACTACTGGGCTCTGTAATCCCTGAGTGTGTGCAGACTAGACAGGCCTGCCAGTCCCAGACAGTGCATCTCTACAGGCGGATACACCTACCTGGAGTAGCGCCGTCCTCCCATGCAGCAACGATGACAGAAGAGGAGAAGCAGGGAGAGCAGCACCAGCGTCCCTCCAGCAAAAACACACAGCAGCACCAGCAGCTGCACATAGTTCTCCACCCGGCCCGTGGACACAGGCACATCCTGTTAGGAGAGACGGGGTCAGGATCCCAGTCCCATTCTGAAGAGATAGTAGTACTGTGCCAGTATAGTAGTGATGTGTATACATTAGGGTTAGACTGATATATTGGTTTGCCAATATCCTGGACAGATACTGGCCTTTTATTAATAATCAGATATTATTTATCTTTAACACTTTTTTACCACTTTTTATCATCTACTGCCAATATGATGCAACTCCTTTCTTTATTTAATTCTTTATTTAAAGGCGGTAATGTATCCCAGAGGTTCGCTACAACTGAATAGGTGAAGTGGGTCTCCTTAAAGAGGTGCTACCCCTAAAGCTATTTCATTATTATGGGTTTCAATGGAGGGTTTTCCTGTCACATGATGAGCTACAAGTACAGGCTGTTTTTCCATCCAGCTTTCATCAAACAGTCGAACCCTGGCATACATCGTATTCTGTTCTGTTCTGTACTGTTTGGGTTGTACAACGTCATATTTCCATTGCTTGTACTTGGATAGCAGTGCTCGAGTTCATAACTCATTGCTTCAAAAGACATAATAGCACAGTATGGCAGAAGCCTCCGTATCTCTATTGTCATGTTTGTTGTGAGAGAGGATGAAATCCACTATGCAGGCCAGGGCATCTTGACTGCATTAGTCCTGCTGGGACGGTAATTGATTCTTCTAACTTTGAAGTTTAAAGTAGCAATGAGAAATCTCTTTGTCGCATTACACTGTCAGCGAAGCGCTGTAATATTTAACAAGGAGTGGAATTAACACTCTAAGCCCCTGCCTCCTCACAGTGATTCTCACACACACACGCAGACACACTCATATACAATGCGCCTGTCCAAGCACTCACACACACTCACACACACACACAACACAACTGCTCTCCTCTCTGCTCTGTCTGATTAATACTCTCAGTCTTGGCTAAGTGAGCCTGGGGATGCTAATCGAAACGTCAATGAGACCCTTAATTCAATTTCCCTTCTCTTCTCAATGAGGGGGGAAATGAGGCCTCTGTGGGCTAAAAATGGAAATCGGAGGAGGCAAAAATAAATAGGGAGGGTTGTGACGCAATGGGGATGCAGACGTACATAAGCAATCCCCAAACCAGACATTTCTGGCTCTTTTACGATGCCAGTTTGAGATGAGCAAGAATTCAAAAAAAAAAAAATGAGGTTATGTTTTTACCATCAAAAATGTTGAATGGAATACTCATCAACTACAACATTTATCATTATATAATGTATGAAAATGTTAAAGGAAAGTAATACTTCCTTCTGACAGTGCTTGCCTTTGTAGAAAACCATGCACCAGATCATGGGAAGCTCCTCACAGAGCACAGACAGACCTTGAGAATAACCACGACCTTAACAGAAGCAGCAGCAAGGTCACATCACAGTGAAGCCCCTCACTGCTGCTAACTGAACATAGATAGATATGGTGGAGAGAAAACAGAAATATCGACAAGACTGAGAGGAAAGGAGGAGACGTATTACAAAAAAGAAAAATTGAGTGTCTGTGTGTGTGTGAGAGAGAGATAGACACACACATTGAGAGAGAGAACAGCACACTAAGCAAAACAGCTGACTTTTTCGCTACTGTGCTTTCCCTGCAAATGGTGACGGTAGTCCCAGAGATCCATAACACAAAACATCAATCAAACTCTAACACAAAGTCAACTTCAATCACAAGCACAATCTAGCAGCAACATGTTAGATGTGCTACGTGAGGTAGAACAGAGAGCGCTGGCAGATATATAACTCTATTCAATACACCAAAAGAAAGAGATGAAAAAAAGCTGTCGTTATGTTAAGCTTGTATTTCATATGCACTGACATACAAAGGCCTGGTGACCTTGGAAAACGTGAACACACTTGTGAAAGCTCTGTTTTTCATTCAGCCCCCATCCGGCTTCAGGCCAAAGAGATGTTTAAATAAGTAACCTATCACTCACATTCACATTCACTACATGCTGCTGTGACCTACTTTCAGCTGAAGCCTTCAGGGACGTATGCAATGTTCTAGGTTATAAGTAACTAGGTGAGCAGTGGGAGTCACGATTCTGCCTGTGTGTGTATGTGCGTGTGTACAGTTCACCAGGTAATAGTAACAGCTCCACTGGGAATCACTACACACAAAAAAACAACATAGCAACATGCACACTTTCCTATGTGTACAGGTACACATGTATGTACACACACACACACACACACACACAGTTTGTATCAGAGCGTTTGTAGCTTCATGAAATCTGCTGTTTTTACAAGCTCAGCCAAACAGTAAGAACAACACAATCAATCAGCTGGAGCAGCAAAGCCGCTTGCCAGTCTTTAGGCCAATATTACTAACAGTATGGAGGCACCCCAGTCTGTTCTCGTTCCACCCAGACAGCCTTAACTGTCCCCTAATCACTGCTGCTGGGTCAGATATTTCTCCATCCCCAGAGGCTGGGCAGCTGAAGGCTACATGCAACACAGACCTCTGTCCTTTTGGTGGGTCAAATCCTCTTTGCCTACCCATACAGATCAGACTCTCCTCCAGTATTGTTTTACTTCAATGTTCAGCCTGGAGCACAATATCTGTTACTGAAACACTTTGGTGATAGCCCAGTAGCTGCTGCTGCTTTGGGTGAGGTCCAGATTGATCTGTAAAGTGCTGCGGAAGAGCATCAGCACGGGGTCACCAAGCAAGGTGAAGAAATCTCAGCTAAGAAGACAGACCCTATCGAATGTAAAGATGTGGACAGTATATGACGTTTATGGTCCTGGTGGAGCGAGAGACAGAAAGAGTGACAGAGAGAGAGACAGAGAGAGAGAGAGAGAGTGAGACAGGGAGACAAAACGCCACCTATTTTGTTGGGGGAAGATAAAAGCGCTGTGTGGCTAGCAGCTCCATATGTCTGGTCCGGCCACAATGCCAGGAAAAAAAGAACTAGATAAATAATCTCATGGTCACATTTTATTCTTTTTTGTATTTATTTATATGTTGCCTTTATTATTCTATGTTTATTATTTATTTCTATTCATTTATTTATTTATGCTTTGGCACAGATGTTTTACTTGTCATGTCACTAAAGCAAATTGAAATTGAAAAAACTGAAATTGACACACAGAGAGACAGAGGGAGAAAGACAGAGAGAGAGGGAGAGAGAGAGAGAGAGACGGAGAGAGAGAGACACAGAGAGAGAGACACAGAGACAGAGAGAGAAAGACAGACAGAGAGAGAGAGAGAGAGACAGAGAGAGAGACAGAGAGACAGAGAGAGAAAGACAGAGAGAGAGAGAGCGAGAGAGAGAAAAAGAGAGAGAGAGAGTGTGATAGAGAGAGAGAGAGAGAGAGAGAGAGAGAGAGAGAGAGAGAGAGCATGTTTTCAAAAATAATGAAATGAAAAGTTTCTAAATATCAAAAAGAGGTGACAGAATGTGTTTTATTCCCACAATGCATGGCAGTTGTTATGTAGCTGGGAGGTGTAATCTCTCCTCCATTCCCTA